>JABUQX010139541.1:0-17500 GCA_015478945.1 Trachelipus rathkii
ATATTATTATTACATATTATGTATATATACATATTATTATTATTATTATTATATTACTATTGTTGATATATATATTATTATTATTATTACACATATTATCATTGCTTGTTATTATTATTATTATATGCTACATATTATTATTATTATTATATTACACTAATTATTGCTATTATTATATTATTATTACATATTATATTGTTGAGCTATTATTATTATCATTGTTGGTTGGTTGTTATTATATATTATTATATATACATATTATTAATATTATTATTATTATATTATTATGTATATTATTATTACATATTATTATTATTATTAATATTATATTAGTGTTGATACATATTATTATTATTATTACTTATTATTATATATTATTATATACATACATACATATTACATACATATATATATTATTATTATTATTATATTATATGTATTATGTTATTATTATATTATTATTATTATATATACATATATAGATATATACATATATACATATATATTATATATATATATATATATATATATATATATATATATTATTTATATATACATATTTATATATAATATATTATTATTATGTTATTATTATATATACATAGTTATATATTATATTATATTGTTGTTATTATTATGCTATAAAGAAGAGTTATTATTGTTATTATTATTATTATTACATATTATTATTATTATTATTATATATATATATATTTATTATTAATTATATTATACATATTATTATATTATTATTACATATATATATATTATTAATATTATTATTATATACATATAGTTGATTTATTATATTATTATTATTACAGGCATTATTAATTTATCACTTCTTATTAACCATATACATATATTAAGTTGTTGGCTGGCTATAGTACATATATATATATTATTATTACTATATTATTATTGTTATTATATATATATATATTAACTATATATATATATATTATTATATATATATATATATATATATATATATATATATATATATATATATATATATATATATATATATATATATTATTATTATACTCATATATATATATATTAACTATATATATATATATATATAACTATATTTATAACTATATATACATATATATAGTTATGGTTATTGCTATATATATATATATATATATATATATATATATATATATATATATTATTATTATTATTATTATATATATATATGCTACATATCTCAACTTATTACATATACATACAATATATATTGTTATTACATATATATATATATATGGCGTATATATATATCATTGTTATTATTACATATATTACATATATACATACATATATTATTATATATATATATATTATTATATAACACTTGGCCCTTTTCTTAGAGTGAATAATCACAACATTATTTTCAGCATCCTGGATTAGACTTTCTTATCGTAAAGGTCATCTACTTCACATTAAAACATAGCAGATACCAATATTTTCAGCAGCGACAAAAATGCCCTGGTGGCGACATGGTTCCAGTTCATGGACAATGCCTGTTTGCAAACATCTCTGTTTTTCACATTGTTGCTGGTCGATGATTTGTCGGGGTTCAATATCTCCATACTTCAGCCATACATACTATTATTGGCTGGCTATTGCTATTGGTGCCATTATGTTGGTTACATGGTTGCTGTTGCCATTACACATATTGATATTGGCTGGCTATATATTATTATTATTATTATATATATTATTATATATTACATATATATATATATATACATATATATATTATAGTTAAAGAGTAGTTCATTTATTTTCTCCGACGTGGAATAACGACTCATGTTAAATTGCCGGATCATGCAATATATATATTTACATATTGGTTACAGGCTAGGCTATTATATTAGCGTTGTTACATTATTATTACATATATATACATATATATTGCTATATATTACTGTTATTATATTAGCTACAGCGAAGAAGATGCTGTTACATATACATAGCAGGCTGGCTACGCATATTGTTGGCTGGCTGGCGCTACCAGCCAATATGCTCAACATAGCTATTGCTGGCTGTTGCCATATGCTATTGGCGCTAGCGCCATTATTACATGTTATGCGCGTTACGCAGGCTGGTTGCTGGCTGCTGCTGGTTGCTTGCGCGCTGGTTGTTGCAGGCCGGTCCCTGCTCTTTGGGAATAGGTCGGGTTGAGCTTTTTGCTTTGCCTTTACATATTTACCCATCATTACGTACCAATTCTGCACATTATACCTAATTAGAGCCAAATTCACATTTATAACCTTTATGGACGTAATTCTGGCTGACCCGAACCGATTTTCTCGCGTGTTGCCTGAAAGAGCATACACTGATAAGCTATGAAGTCCAAAAATTTCACATTTTAAACACATTTCACGCCAGCGGTTCTATATTTATAACTTACTATAACCTATTAATAACTTATTTATATATATATATATATTATTATATGTTGCTATTATATATATACAAGAAGCAGTTATTATATTATATGTTGGTACATATATTATATTATGTTATATATATTATATATTATTATTAAGTTATTATATATTATATTATTATTATTGTTATTATTATGCTGGTTATTATTATTATTATTATATAGTGTATATTGGTTGTTGTTATGAAATATATTATATATATTATATATATATTATATATATATTATATATATATATTATTTCATATATATATTATATAAGATATATATATATATACATATATATTATATATTATTATATTATTATTAGTTATATATATATATATACACATTGCCATATATATTATATATATATTATTATTATACATACATATTATATTATTATTATTATTATTATGCTGTTACATATTGCTACGTATTATTATATACAACATTTGATATTGCATATACTATTGGTTGAGTGCGTTTATTATTATTATTATTATTATTATTATAAATTATATATATATATATTATTATTATATATATATATATTATTATATATATATATATATATTGTTATTATTAATATTACTATTATATATACATACGTATTATTATTATTATTATTATTATTATTATATAGAGTTATATATATATTATATACATATTATTATTATTATTATTATATTATACATATTATTATTGTTGTTATATATATTATTACATTATATTATACATATATGTTAGTTAGCTAATATACATATATTATTATTATTATTATTATTACATATATTATTATATTATTATTACTACATATTATTATTATTATTGGTTATTTACTACATATATATTATTGATATACATATATATATTATTATATATATACATATATATATTATTATTATTATATTATTATTTATATTATTATTATATATATTAGTTATTATTATTATATATATTATTATTATTTTTATTATTGTTATTATTACATATTATTATATATATATATATATATTATTATTATTATTATTATATTATTATATATTATTATTATTATTATTAATATTATTATATATATATTACTTTCATATTATTATTATTATTATTAGTTATTATTACTCCTATTGTTATATATATATACAAATTCTGCTGGTTTTTTGATCGGTTTGTATTATGATAATGTTCTTGAAACATTTCATATTACATATATATATTATACATACATACATATTATTACATATTATTATTATTATTATTGTTATTATTATTACATATATTATTATTATTATTACATACATATATATATAAGCATAAGATCTTATTATATATCTCTTATTATTATATTTTTGTTATATGGCTATTATTATTATTATTATTATTATTATTATTATATTATATATTATTATTATTATTATTTATTATTATTATATTATTATTATTATTATTATATATATATTATTATTATTAAGTATTATTAAGTATTATCATATATACATATTATTATATTATTATATAGCTATATTATTATTATTATTATTATTATATTATTATTATTATTATTATATATTATATATTATTATTATTATTACATGCATATTATTATTATTATTATTATTAATATTACATATTATTATTATATATATTATTATTATTATTATTATTATTATTATTATTATGCTGAGCATAGCGTTGCGCTGGTATGCTGGCTATTGTTGCTGGTTAGCTGGCTGTTGTTGTTATTGATATACATATATATATAGTTGCATTACTTTATATCGCAGTTCACTTCCAAATTATGCCATTAAATGGGCCATTTGCCAATATCTCTGTCATATTGGTTACCCATGATTGCAATATCTTTAAACTGCCATCGCTCAGTTTGCCGTGCGCCATTTAAAGAATAAATGATAAAGTGCCCTGCTGAATGAGCGGGTACTGACTACCGGAGCTGCGCAGACGCCATAGCGCGCGCCATACGCAGAGCAGAAAATTACTGAAACCCTCTAAATAGTAACATTTTTCACATCATTTACCAATGATAAAGAAGGTGGCCGTAAACATCATACCAACCCTCGACTATTTATATATTATTATATATTATACATATTATATTACATATACATATTATTATTATTATATATATTACATATATATATATTATTATGCTATTATTATTATTATATAAGTTATTATTATTATTACATTATTAGATTATTATTATTATTATTATTATTATTATATATTATTACATATTATTATTACATATATATTATTATCTATATACACACATATATATTATTATTATTATATTATTATTATACATATTATATATTATTATACATTATATTATTATTATTATTATTATTATTATTAAGAGTTATTATTATTGGAATAGGTTATTGTTGGTTATAGCTATTATTACATATTATTACATATATATATTTCATATATATATATTATTATTATTATTACATATATACATACATATTATTAATACATATACATACATATTGATATTACATACATACATATTTCCATACATATTACATATTATTATACATATATTATTATTATTATATATATATTATTATTATATTATTATTATTATTATTATACATATTATTATTATTATTATTACAACATATGTATATTATCATTGTAGATATAAACTTTTTTGACCATTACTATTATTCTTAATAAATTAAATTGTTTTAGTATTTTTATTAGGAGGATTAGTATTATTATTATTGTTATTATATATATATATTATTATTATTATCATTATTATTATTATTATTATTTCCATATTATTATTATTATTATTATTACATGTTATTGTTATTATATATATTATTATTATATTATTATTATTATTATTGATATTAATAATATTTACTCTTTATAACATATTTTCAATTATCATAAATTATAATTATGACATATATATATTATTATTGTATTATGTTTATTATTATTATTACATATATATATATACTAGATATATTATTATATTATTATTATATATATATATAACATATTTAATCGCATATATATATATTATTATACATATATATTATTATTATTATTATTATATTATTATTATTATTATTATTATTGGCTATTATATTGGTTATTATTATTATATTATTATTATTATTATTATTATTATTATATTATTATATATATTATTCATTATTATATATTATTATTATTATTATATACATATTATTATTATTATATTATTATTATTATTACATATATTATTATTATTATATTACATTATATTATTATTATTGGTTATTATTATTATAAATATTATCTTATATATTATATATTATTATATATTATTATGTTATATTATATTACATTATATATTACATTATTACATTATTATATAGCATATATATTATATATATATTATATATATATATAAAGAGTTATATATTATTAGCGTTATTATATATATATATTATATATACACATTATTATTATATATATATATTATTACATATATATATATATATTGTTATTATTATTGTTGGTTATTATTATTACATATGTTATTATAAATATAGTATGACCTTTTTTCAATACTCTTGGTACTGATATTATTAAACTTTTATAATATATATGTCGGGTAAGATGGGACAGAGTTAAAACATAAAAATCACGATAGTGCAAAACAAAATCATCACAGCGCCATTTGCTGAAATAACATATAAACATTTGAATGTCTGCTCTCTTTTGTTATATATATATATACATATATATATATTACATATTATTATTATATATACATATATATTATATACATATATTATATTAGTTAATATTATTATTATTATTATTATATTTATTATTATTATATTATTACATATTTATATATTGTTATTATATATTATATATATTATTGTTGGTTATTGTTATTATTATTATTATTATTACATATTATTTTACATATTATTATTATATATATTAATATTAGTTATTATTATTTATATATATAACATAAATATATTATTATTATTATTGGTTATTATTATTATTATTATTATATATATATTATTATTATTATTATATATTATTATTATTATTATTATATATATATATATATATATTATATATTATTATATATATATACATATATACATGTATATATTACAATTACATATGCATTTTTATATATTACATATTTTACATATTATACATATATATTATTATTATTACATATTATATTATATATTATTGTTATATGGTTATATGTTATATGTTATATATATATTATTATATATATATATATTATATAATATACATATTGTTATTGTTATTTTTATATATTTATTTCTTTTACAGTGTGTTAACATAGCGACCAAGATTATCGCATTTTCCATAACGCTCATTTTTTGTCTCTGTCATTTATCACTGCTTCGCTGAAAACATCTCTATTATTTACGTACCGAATTTCAATCCAATATATTGTTATTATACATATATATATAGCATATATATATATATATATATATTATTATTATTATTATTATTATATATATATATTATATTGTTAAGTTATTATATACATATATTATATTATATTACATATTATTATTATTATTTACTATTATGTTATTATTATATATTACATTATTATATATATATATATATTATTATTATATTATTATATTATTATTACATATATATATTATTATTATTATTATTATTACATATTATTATATATTACATTATTATTATATTATTATTATTATATTATTATTATTATTATATTATTATTATTATTATTATTATTATTATTATTATTATTATTATATATATTATTATTATATAACATATATTATTTATATATTATTGTTATTATTATTATTATTATTATTATTTATACATTATTATATATATATTACATATTGTTATTACATACATACATATACATATATTACAATATTACAGCATATACACTGCTGTAAAGTGAGGGAGCATTACACATCAGTCCAGTTATGATGGGGCTTTTACAAACAAAGACTTCATTCTATAAACCAAACTTCATGAATTCAGCATAATGTAATATTGAATTAGCTGGTCGAATATTTTTAAGCCTTTACTTGCCATTCATCATACTTTGGCAATGCTCTTTTTTTTTCGTCATTAGCTTGAATGATAGGGAATGATTTGACTTTGTCTTTTAGATTGTTTCTGGATAATTTAATTTGAATGAAATGATCGAGCATAATACTCAGAATCAAAAGCATTTTCTATACTAGGTGAATTGTTGTGAAGCTAGTCTGATTTTTGATATTAGGAGAGTTGCTAGGGTACAATGTTCACACCACAATAAACATGATATAAATAATCGGGCCTTATGCAGCCACACAAATTTCTGGGTTCACCATATAACATAGTTAATCATTACAAACTTTTTAAAAACGAAATAGGCCATTCATGGAATTGTATTACCTGAATGACGTTCAAAATAAGGCCTGGCTTAATGAGACAAATTTAGACTATCTGATATTGACAAAGCCGATCACAACATGGGTCGCAGCTTCTCTAATCCCGAATATCTTCGAAAATGCCACGCCAATCAAAACCCAAAGGGATTAAATGTTTGACCAGCTGACCAGGAAAGCACCACGAATAAATTAAACACTAAATTTATTGTCAACTTTCTCATATTGCCATAATAAACCAAGACAACATAAATTCCAAACATTACATCATTATATCTGACATGCAATCACGTCATATATATATACATATTATTATTACAATATATTATTATTATTATTATTACACACATATACTGATATTAGGAATACATATATTATTACAAAAAGTATGGTAAGGATAATATATATACATTATTAACATTACAAATCAATGTAAATACATATTAAGACATATATTATATTGTTATTATTATATATTATTATTATTATTATATATTATTATTATTATTATATATATTATTATTATATATATATTATATTATTATTATTATTATATATATTATATATTATTATTATTATTATTATATTACATATTATTATAAATATAAATGTATATATATATATTATAATATATATATATATATATTATTATTATTGGTTATTATTATATTATATATTACATATTATTAAATTATTACATATATTATTACATATTACCATTATTATACAGCAAAATCATATGGTTATTATTATTATTACTATTATATATATATATATATATATATATATATTAAATTTAGCTTATCATCGCCTGGGCCGTACTGGCGTCGCAGTGTCAACGCGGGCTTCATACGTTATGCGTCAGTTGGCGAATTCATATCAGGTGTAAGATATTGTTATAGGTCTTTCGATAATATTTGGTATATTGCTGACATTTTCATGAAGAAGCTTCGCCTAATACAGTACCAACTTTTTTTTTTGTTTTGTGAATCTTTCTGACCCTACTTAGTACACTTCATTTAATCTCCACCCTTCGAGATTTATTAGCTTAATCACGCTAACAGCTTAGTTAAATCCTTTGTTTATATGACTGCTACTTACAGAGGAAATTGAACCCAGGTATACAGCAGCATATTATATATATATATATATTGCTATATGCGTTATATATACATATATATACATATTATATATATTGTTATGTATATGTTATTATTATTATTATTATTATTATTATAAATATTATATTATTATTATATATATATTACAAATATATATTATATTATTATTATTATTATTATTATTATACATATTATATAATTATATTATATACATATATATATTACATATATATATATACATATTACATATTATATTATTAATATTATTACATACATTATTATTACTATTATATTACATATTATTATACATTAATATATTGGCATACATTGTTATTGTTGAGCGATAGCTACATAATATTACATACATATATACATACATACATAATATATTAATATATTATATTACATTATTATATTATATATACAACATAAACATATATTACATACATGCTAGTTATTATTATTATTATATATATTACATATATTATTATTATTATTATTATTATTATATATTATTATTATACATATACATATTATATATATATATGTGTGTGTGTGGTGTAAAGTGTATGTGGATTTTAATAGTGTTCGTAATCAGCGTAATTAGCATTATATTTCATGTTATCGATATCGTGAAGATCATCTTCTGGGTTCTGCCAGATAAAATTAGCCCCTGTACCAGCTTCTGACTCCTGAGGGACATATGTACTGAAACCAGGCCACCTCAGCCAAAAATAGACTGTCCTGATGCAAAGAGCACGCACATAACACATACCGAATTTTTCAACACCTGAGACGTAATATCGCGTAATCTTTATTCTCTTCTCTTCATTACTGGGATAAATTAGTCGTTTTGCAAACAAACCGTTATCTACTTCTTCCACGCCATCGATTAAACAGCATCCGCCATCTCAACATTAATATTACCGCAGATTTTTGATCTATTTGTACCTTCATAATCCGAACATATTACATATATTATTGTTATTATTATTATATTATTATTGGCTATTGGTTATTATTATACATATATTATTATATACATATATATATATATATATATATTATATATATATTATTATAATATGATATATATATATATATTATTACATTATATTATATTATATACATTTATATATTTATATATATATATTATTATTATTATATACATATATTATATATTACATATATATATATTGGTTACATATATATGATATATATATATATTACATATATATATACATATTATATTATTATACATATATTATTATTATTATTTCATATTATTATTTCATATTATTATATTATTATTGTTATTATTATTATTATTATTATTATTATTATTATTATTATTATTATTATTATTACATATTATTAGCATATATATATATACATACATACATATATGAGAGGTGGATTTATTTAACTATTGAACCATGTATTTAAACCACATAAACCAATGGTTTAAACCATAAAAAACATGCATAAAATACTTGGTAAATATATTTATTATCATTTTTAGCATGTTGACATAGTTTCACTTCTTTATAAATGCAAAAAAAATCGATTAAAAAAAATTTCTGATTTTATTACAGAGAATAGTTATAAAAATATACAAATGTAAATATATTAGGAAAATATATATATATAATATTTATATATACACATTTATATATTATTATTATATTATTATTATATATATATATTATATATTATTACATATTTTGGTAAATCCCAACATGCCAAACACACCTTGCTTCGAGCTCTTGGGAATTCATTTTCTAACCATCGATGCCACATTTCAAAGTTTATAATAAAACTCATGTGAGTGTGTGGCCACAGCATTAGCCAAGCTAGAAGGCAATGACTGTAAACTATGATGTTTATATTTTGAAAAATATGAACATGGAGCTAGAACAGGTTAATCCTACCACTCAACAAACAAGATTTAGCAAAAGTAAAAAGGAGGTATCACCAGGCAGTAACAGAAGCTCACTTATTATGTATATTTTTAACCCAAGATATCAGACCGCATTACTTCCAGAGTTAGTATTCAAAAGCAATGGAATATATGGAAAATGAGTATCCTGAATTGATGCCCATTTGTATAAATTTTACATAAACTTTAATTCATAAAAGTTACCTATTTGATGAGTCTCTGTTGTCAGCAGTGACTCCTTCATCTTTTTACAGATCTCTCAAAGAAAAATTAGATGAGGAGGTTATATATATAAAATAGTAAGCATATTGTCAGCAACTTCATCAAATGCTAATGTTGAAAGGGTATTTTCAACTTTCGGACTTGTGCACAGCAACATTAGAAATTGGTTGGGAACAAGCTAAAGCAGGGAAATAAGTTTTTTTGTATAAAATTTCTTTTATACAATATTTTTCCCGACTTTAATGCATTTGAACTTCCTCAGTTTTATTCTGAAGATCAACGAGTTAACTTGATACTTTTTTTCTAATTTTATATTTTATATTAGGCCAGACTCTGCGCTACAGAATGAAGCTTAAGTTATTGTTATTATTAAATATTATTATTATTAATACATATACTATTATTATTATTATATATTAAGATATTATTGCATATACATACACATGGTTATTACATATTACATATACAGGTATATATATCTGTTATCTCAAATATAAAAGGTGCAGTGCCTTTTTCTTGTAAATGGGTCATGTGGGTGATAGAGTTTACACAGTGGTTATAAACTGGGGCCTACTTATGATTTACAAACCTCAAAATAACAACACTTATAACAGTTTGTTAACTAAAGCCATCAAAAATTTGAAACTGGCCAGTGAATTTGCGTTGTTAACATGTGTATAACAGTTTTATAGTTTTTTAAAATCTGCTATTGGAAACCACATTAAAAACCATCGTCAGCATTAAACACCAAAATAATAAAACATTGGCGTCGCCTATTTTTAAATAAACCAATGGTTTTTTTTAACCTTAACCATATATATATATATATATATATATATATATTAGATATAGTTATATTATTATTATTGGTTATTATTATTATTATATATATATATATATATATATATACATATTATATATGTTATTATATATATATGCGATGTAGTATAAAGTTATTTATTAATTCGCCTTCATCGCAACATCTGTTCATTTTCTTTCTTATGAAATTATTTTTAAAATATTTGTTTTGAATTTTTGTTTGTCATAATCAAAATCTCACCAAAAATTTTTGGATGGTCCTTTACATGGAAATAGCAACATTATTGCAGCCTTTGTCATATATTCGGAATAATTTTTTACTATCTTCACCTTACTTCTCTTCTTTTTACGTAAGAATGTTTGTATGCAGCAGATGTAAAATAATGTAAAATAAATATTTCAATTCACACCAGTTCATATGCACTTACACACAGTATAACTAAGAGCATGAATCACATTTTTGCCAGTCCATCTAAAAACATATATACATATATTATATTATTATTATTACATTATTATTATTATTATTATTATTATTATATATATTATTATTATTATTATATTATTATTATTATTATTATATATATTATTATATTATTATATATTATATTATTATATTATATACATATATTATTATTATTATATGCATATATTATTATTATATTATTATTATTACATATATATTATTATTATTATTATATATATTACATATATATATATATATTATTATATATATATATATATATTATTATATTATTATTATTATTATTAATATATTACATATTTATTGGGCCGAATTTGGTGGATAACTCAGCCCCGAGTCAATATCTTTTTCCTGGGTGGGACAAAGACTTTGCACTAAATTAACTGTATTGTTATGACTTATTTGTTCAAAATTTGGTTTTAATACATGAGAGTTATTGTGCCATTGCGATTGTCGACGCTTGATGAGTCGGTGAAAATAGTTTTTTCACGACGTGGCGACGGCAGCATGTAAATCAAGGCATAAAGACAGGCATGTAACAGCCGGTTATGCGCATCGACCACCAGCCGAGTGCTGCCACTGGCCGAGTGACGCTTTTGTGGCCTCGCCAGTCGCAAACAACAAAGATGCCAGTGTCATCTCAGCAAAGTTGCGGCAACAGAAAAGCCAGCCATATACACAAAGCAGGCATTCCGTCTGGAAAGTGCGCGAAAGTGAAGCATTATGGTCGCCACGATTCTGACGAGATTCAAACAATCTAACACATCAAAGATAAAAATGCAATCATCTTCCTCGAACATAGTGCAGGCGTATCATATTTAGTACTGAATGTAATCGCTCGGTCGTCTTCAATGCAAAGAAGGTCCTCGCATAACGGCTTCGGGCTTCGATCAAACCACCAAGACGAGATGGCCATGCTGCGATCGCGAAGAACAGAAAACATGAAAATTCAGCGAAAGGAAACGGCCGACGCCTGAAAGTGTTGATATCGGATACGCAGTGGGCACCGTAACCAGCTGAATATCAGACGTGCCGCAGCCGAATCGCTTCTGAATGCAGCCAGCACGTCCTGAGCCGTGCGCACAGAGAGACAAATGGTATCAGATATTGCCGTTATACGGGCCAGATTCGGATCCTCGCTCACCAGGTCGTTGTTGATCCAAAGGTTAGTGAACGCCAGCCAAACGTTGAGCACAGTCGCCTGCCGCAAACACAGCAGCGCATGGTCTTCGATTGGCCTTCGATGGAAAAGAGCATTTTGTCAGGTGCGCAGTACAGCTTCAGACGCATGCCACATCGATCGCCAATGAACATCCGAGCTGCAGAAATCTGGGCATATTGAACGAACAAAGATCCAGCAGATAAGCTGCGATTTTTATTTGAACCCATCACGGCAATACAACGGAATCACACCGCCGGGTGCCGCTACCTAAAGCTCAATGGTCATGAACGCCAGATTTAATGAACTGCCACTGCGAGCAGCTGCTGATGGGAAGATAACCGGCCCACTCACGAAGGACCCAATCAGTTCATTTTGATAACAAATTGATCACAATTTTCAACCACCGCGCTCGTAGTCGTCATTTGTTATCTGTCTTCTGACCAGTTGGCTTGCTCAAAAATCTGCAAGGGGTACAAATGCAGATCGCGACAATAGGTATCTGAAAATCACCGCGTAAGGCGGTTGGACCAGCTTGCTTGCCGGCCAGAGCGTTGGTCAGAACTGCATCTGACGATCCGAGGCGCTTTCTGGTACGCCGAACTTTTCGATGCTCCTCAGATTCGTTCATCCTTCGTCGGATGGCGCAAGAATTATTTTTAAACAGCATCAAACATCATTTCCAGTGCTCTAGTTAACTCCTATTTATCCAGAAAACCTAGTTGTTGGGCTGGTGTTGCAATTCCGGAAATACAAGAAGATTCATCGGGATCGGGTTCGGGGCAGCAGCCAGGCGCCTTCTTCTCCACCACGCCTGTTTGCTGATAGCCAGCAGCTAAACGTCGGGTCTCGGAACGTCATCTTCCTGTTGCTGAACGCCGGGGGAGTATCTTATCGCCTCCCATCTTCTTTCCGATGATATTGCGATGATAGTTGGTAATCAACACGCCTCGCATTCGTAACATTCGGGTCGCAAAAACGCGTTTTCCGTTTTTGTGTCGCCGCCTTCTCTCGATATGGTGCAGACACAGCTGAATCGAAACAGGTCCAGAGCCATGCCGGTTGTTAGCATGTAAGAACGTGCAAGGATATTGCGTAGCCAGCACTGGCTATTATACTCTTGTTTTTAACAGACCTACAGGGGGTTAGCAGAAAACAAATCTGAAGAATATTTTCAGTTTGTATCTGAGGAGCACCAAATGTTGTTCAAATCCGGCACCACAACTTTGCATGCCTTCAACCCAGCTTACTATATATATATATATATATATATATTATTATTATTATATATATATATTATTATTATTATTATTATATATATATATATATTGTTAATATACATAAGCATATATATATTAAGGTTGGTTGCTACATATACATACATTACAGTGGTTTAGTAAGATGCATATCTTTTCATTTTTTCAGAGCCTCTTTAGCCAAGGTAAATATAGTTTTTCATCGTATTCACAGGCTGTTTAACATACGTGCAAACAGAATATTACGTATTGAGCGCAACATAGGCGCTGCGTGCGTGATGCATTCGCCCGATTACATAAACAGTGGTTATACAGCGCTGCGCTATTATTATTATACATTGTTGTGCTGCTGCTGGTTGGTTGGTTACATATACAGCATATATACATATATTGCTATACATATTATTATTATTATATATATTATACATATATGCCATATATATTCTGGAAGCCGCATGAAGCTGCCAGATTTTCTTTTTCCAATAGCTGGTATACCGCGCCCGAACCTTCCGGGCCTCCTGATGTTCTGGCCGAGCGGCGAAAACCTTACCCGTTATTATCGACCGACTGGCGCATCCAGCTATTGAAAGCTGTTCTAGCCGCTTGAGATCGAATGCCACCCAAAGTTTCGACGCTGTTACAGATCATACATATATATATATATATATATTATATATATATTAGTATATATATATATATATGTATTTATATATATATATATATATATATATATATATATATATATATATATATAATCTATAATAACAACTCCCAGGAAGAGCTTTCGCCCTGTCAGTAGGTCCAGCGTCTTCTCCTTTTGGTCTCCAAACTTTTAACCCTAGAACACTCCAGAAAGCCATTTCTCGGCTCAATGGTTTTCTGCCAGTCGTCGAGTTAAACACTCTTAGGTAGGGTTTTCGCCCCTTTCAGTAGAACTAGCATCTTCTCCCATTAGGCTTAAAAACTCGTTTTCATAGAGCTCTCCAGAGTGATTTCGCTCAGGCGCATATGATACCAACGCTGGACCAAGAGCACTAAGCAAAGGAAAGGACCGGGGTTGCTAGTTTTAAGAGTTTTAGCCACAGATTCTTCATATATATATATATATAATGCTATATATATATATTATATATATATATATATATATATAGAAAGAAGAATATATATATATATATATATATATTATACATATATATTATTATATTATTATATTATATATGTATATATATTAAGAGTTAAAGTATATATATATATATATATATATATATATATATATATATTATATATATATATATATATATATATATATATATATATATATATATATATTTATATATCAGGCAAATACATACATACACACCTAACATATATTAACATATACATATGTATTTATATACAATATATTGAACAACTATTATTGAATACATTCTGGAAAAACTATATTTACACTTTGGCTAGAAGAATGCAATAGAAAATATGCGTAAATAACGCAAACATATATGTATATATACAAGGTTGGTTGTTATAGCATATATATTATTGGTTAAGTGGTATATATATATATATATATATATATATTATATTATATATATAGAGCAGCATATATATGGCTGCAGACGCCTGTCGGGTTGCATTTAAGAATTAGTGCCAGTAACGTTAGGTCGAGAAGAATAGTTTTAATACTTTAGATTATAATTTGACAGCCTCTGAGCGTGACGAACATTGCCTCTGAAAAATGCTAAATGTTCCTTTATTTGCCATATATCGGGCCTGCCTACCAGGCTATCGCCTCTCCTCGCGAATATGACGGGGGCTTACACCTGAATATCGAAACCACTTGAGGTAAAATGCTGTCTTAATATTTTACATTTGCGAATAAAAATTAACCTTTACAAACAGATACTGGTCTGGGTTTATGTACCATCGCATTATTAACATCCGTAAAGATATCATAAACTATAACATTAATATCATAATATCAATTTATATTTTGGATGAAACTTCCATAAGTCATATATATATATATATATAAGTTATATATATATATATATGTTATATATATATATATATATATATATATATATTATTATTACATATTACATATTATTATTATTACATATATATACACATTATTATTATTATATATATACATAATTTATATACATATATATACATATATTATTATTACATTATATTATTATTATTACACATATTATTATTATTATATTATATTATTATTATATTATTATTATTATTATTATTATTATTATTATTATTATATTACGCATATTATATTATTATTATTACATATATTATTATATATATATTATTATTACATATATTATTATTATTATATTATTATTATTATTAATATTATTATACATATTATTATTATTATTATTATTTCCTATATCATATATGCCATATATATTACATATTATTACATTATTGAATATGCTAGCTGTTATTATTATATATTATTATTATTATTATTACATATTACATTATATTACACATTATTATTATTGGCTACATATTATTGGCTGGCCATTATTGTTGTTACATATACATATATATTATTATAATATATATATTATT
>JABUQX010139541.1:22500-42500 GCA_015478945.1 Trachelipus rathkii
ATATTATTATTATTATTATATATATATATTATTATTATTATTATTATTGTTATATTATTATTATTATTATTATTATTATTATTACATATTACATATTATTATTATTAATATTATTATTATTACCATAAATATTATTACATTATTACATATTAGCTGATATGCCATATTAAGATACATATTACATATATACATGCCATACATACATATTGGCTATATATATTACATACATTGGTATATATTTATATATATATATATTATATATATATATATATATATATATATATATATATATATATTTATATATATATATATATTATGTTATTGTTATATATATATATATATATATATATATAACCACTGGATATTCTCACTCATCACTATGTGTAATATGTTTGATAGAAATCAATATTAGCTTCCTCGTTTTCTCATAAAAACATCTACAATATACTATAAATCCCAAAGACATCCATATTAGCAGATGTCTAACATCTGATATCGAATACACAGCTATTTTATAAGTAATATAGTTTGATGATTTGGTTTTATCCACGGCAATTTCATTCTTTATTTAGACTCATAAGAAGGAAACAATCTATTTTTTTCCCCAAAAGAGAGAGGAGAAAAATTTATAAAAAAAGAGGACGTAATAATCTCTCATCTATCCATCAAACCGGTTAAAAGTTTATGGAAGAAAAGAATGGTTATTGATCACACTAAAAATTCTTATCAAAATTCTTCCCCTACTCTTTACTTACATTTTTATTGGTGAGAGAATTTTTTTTTCTTTTGTTTCCCTTCGTGACAAGGCTTAAAGAAGAAAAACTTTCATGAATATGTATTGTTTATTGTCTTTTATCATCGTCTTTATTGATATGTATGAGATATGGCACAAAGACTAGAATTTTTTGCTCATTAGTGGAAATACTGCTGCGTCAGGAATAATTTCAGGGACCAATAACTTGCAAGGTCGTAATTATTTTGGGGTAACTGGGACAAAGACCCAGGAAAACCTGTAAATTACGAAAAAGATTATGCAATTTTTTTCATGTGAAATATATTTGGGAATCTTTTCACGATCATTATCTCTGGTGATCCCAATGACCTATGTTACGTTACTAAGAATAGGTATATACTAAATAGGAAAATAAGTGCATATATATTGAAATAAACATCAAGGTTAACCGTTTATATTAATAAACCTATTATATGCCTGTGCATTCGGCATGTTAGACTATTTATGGTAAAGTTTATAGATTAGGTTAGGTTTGGTTAGGTTAGGATAGATATGTCGCTTTGTTAGATTAATTTAGGCTAGGTTTAGATTGGCTGGATTGGACTTGGATCGGCTAGGTTAGGGATAGATAGATAGATAAATAGATAGATAGGTTCGCAATGCTGAATAACTTAATAATAGTTCATATCGGTGAATTGCTATAGATGAATTTCCAGAATCTGTGCATTCACTTGTACATGTGAATAACAGGCATAAATGTGTGTATTATGAAAGCCTATACTCTATACTTATACCTTGCTTTCAAGAATGCAAGAATAAATGAAAGCAAATGAACACAAATATAATATATACTATACATGTATATTTATTCGAATTTAAACATACTTGTATTGACATAAATAATTCGCAAAACATACATATTACTAATACATACATATAAACATACATGTATTGACATAAATACTGCAAAACATACATACATAATACATACATACATACATACATACATACATACATACATACATACATACATACATTCATACATATATACATACAAGAAATAGGAAAAGTTATAAATCATAAGAAAAGAATCATAAGAAAAGAGAAAGTTAAACGATTTATATAATTAACTTTCCAATGTAAAATATTTTCCTTTTTGAGAAAGTAAAATTTTTCAAATAATTTTGATTGTGAGAGAAACAAAAATTCAAAATTCAAAGTAAAATTTTATAAAAATAATTTCATAAGAATAGAAAAGAAAAGAAAAACCTCATCGAATTGATAAGGAATTTAATTAATAAATAGCTTTAGCTACTACTTACACGCATATATATATATATATATATATTTATATATATATATATATATATAATATACATAGGATATTGATATATTATTCATATTATTATATATATTATTATTATTATTATATTATTATTATTATTATTATTATTATTATATATATATATTATTGATTATTATACATATTATTATTATTGCTATTATTATTACTAAGATTAGATTAAATACAGCATGAGAAGATATATAGATATATATATTACATACATACATACATATATTATTATTACATATATTATATTATTATTATATATATTATTATTATTACATTATACATATATTATTGCTATATATTATTATTATTACATATATTATTACATATTATTATTTAAATCTATATTATTATTATTATTATTTCATATTATTATATATATATTATTATTACATATATATTATTATTATTATTATTATTATTATTATTACATTATTTATTATTATTATTATTACATATATATATATATATATTACATATCCATATATATGTATGTGTGTGTGTGTGCGTGCGTGTGTGTATGTGTGTAGAGAATAAAGAGTTTATGTAATAAATTCAGAGTTTATGGTCATCATTAAACAAAATATATTATTATTATTATTATTATTATTATTATTATATTATATATATATATATTATTATTATTATTATTATATATACAGTTATATTATATATATTAAGTTATATTATTATTGTTAGCATAATTTATTATTAGTTATTATTATTATATATATTATATTATATTATATATATTATATTATTATTATATTATTATTATTATTATTATATATATTATTATTATTATTATTATTACATATACGTATATATATTATTATTATTATTGATTATTATATATATATATTATTATTATTATACATATATATTATTATTATTACATATATTATTACATACATACATATTGTTATGTATATATATATATATACATATACATGGGTACATATTGTTATTATCATTACTATTATTGTTATTATAGCTATATTATTATTAAATCATTATTATTGTTACATATTATTATTTTTTTTATTATTCTGAAACGTATTATTATTATGCTATTATTATTATTATTATTATATATATTATATACATATTTAATATTTTTATTATTATTTAATATATATATATTATTATTATATTATTATTACATATATATATTATTATTATTGTTATTAAACATAAATATTATTAATATATATTATACATACATACATATATTATTATATTCATTATTATTACATATTATTATTATTATTATTATTATATTATTATACATATATTATTATTACATTGGCCATTACATATATCGATATTAGGGCATATATATATATATATATATATATATATATATATATATATATATATATATATATATATATATATATATATATATATATATATATATATATATATATATATATATGTATATTTTATCTCGATAAGAAAAAAAAGTTATTAAATAAAGAATATATATATATTATATATATATTATATTAGTTATATATATATATATATATAAATATATATATATATATATATATATATGACTTGTGGAAGTTTCATCAAAATAAATTGATATTATGATATTAATGTTATAGTTTATGAAATATCTTTGGATATTCAATAATGCGATGGGAATACATAAACAGATTAATTTATCTGTTTGTAAAGTTAATTTTATTCACCAAATGTATCCTCAGATAATATTAAAATGGCTAAAGAATTAACATTTTACCTCAAATGGATTTTCGATATTCAAAGGTGCTAGCAATACATCATATTCCTTGGGGAACATTAGCTATAGTAGGTAGGGTTATTATGCTCTTTAAATGGGGAACGTTTTTGCTTATTTCAGAACACAATGTTCGTCATTAAATTAATTTTTTAGGGACTGTCAAAATTATATCTAAAGTGGCAAATTTTCGCAAAAGTACTGTCTTCTCATTCTTGTTACTGAGCAATTCTTAAAATATATTGACGAGTCACGCAGTTATATATATACATATTATATATTATATTATTATTGTTATTATTATTATTATTATTATTGGTTATTATTATTATTATTATTATGCATTAGTTGTTGTTATTATTATTGCTATTACATACATATTATATTATTGCATGCTCAGGTAGCACATTATATTTTTCATTTCCAGCCTAAGGTGTGGCCAGAATGCACCATCAACAGCTTCGTCATCTACTTCCAGTATACAAACAATACTACGGTTACAGCCGACAGTGAAGGCCAGGTGTATGATGTATCTGGCCTGATTACATAAACACATATATACATATACATATATATATATATATATATACATATTATTATTATTATATTATTATTAATATTATTATTATTGCTACATACATATTATTGTTATTACATATTGTTGTTATATAAAGAAGATGACATTATATATTACATATTACATTATTATATTATTATTATTGGTTATTGGTTATTGGTTATTTACTATTATTATTATATATTATATTATGATATATTTATATATTGATTATTATTGTTATTATTATTATACTATATTACTGTTATATATATTTGGTATATTCCAGATGGTTACAGGTATAACCCTTTCAACTTTTTGCCTGAATAGTTTGTGCGTGCCCGAGCGAAATCTTTTCCGGAGAGTTTATATTTTGCTTCAATGGGAGCACTTGCTGGAAAGGGCAGTAAACCCTGCCTGCAGCAGCTTGATCCGACGATTCATAATCCAACATTAGCCGAGGCTGTACGAATAAAGCTGAGATCAGTGAAAGAAGACGTTGACCTGAGGGCGCCAGAGTTGTTATAGATATATATATATATATATATATATATATATATATATATATATATATATATATATATATATATATATATATATATATATATATATATATATATATATATATATATATATATCCTCTATAACCACTCCCAGAAAGAGCTTTCGCTCTGTCAGTAGGTCTTCTCCTTCTGGTCCAAAACTTTTAACCCTAGAACACTCCAGAAAGTCAATCATTTCTCGGCTCAATGGTTTGGATGCCAGTCGTCGAGTTAAACACTCTAGGTAGGGTTTTCGCCCCTTTCAGTAGAAACTAGCATCTTCTCCCATTAGGCCTTAAAACTCGTTCTCATAGAGCTCTCCAGAGGATCTTGCCTCAGGCGCATATGATACCAACGCTGGACCAAGAGTAATCCAAGCAAAAAGAAAAGGACCGGGTTGCTAGCCCTATCGCCCTATAACCATGCAAAGATGATCTTCTCAATATATATATATATATTATTATTATTATATATATTATTATAGTTAATATGTATATAGTTATATATATATATATATATATATATATTATATATATATGTTATTATATATATATATATATATATATATATATATTTATATATATCAGGCAAATACATACATACACACCTACAACATATATTAACATATACATATGTATTTATATACACATATGTTAAACAACTATTATTGAATACATTCTGAAAAACTATATTTACACCTTGGCTAGAAGAATGCAAATAGAAAAATATGCAAATAACGCAAACATATATATATATATATATATATATATATATATATATATATATATATATATATATATATATATATATATATATATATATATATATATATATATATTAGTGCTATTATATATATTATTATATATATATATATATATATATGCTATTAAGCTATTGAAAACATACAAAAGTTGTAGTGCAGATTTGAAACAACTTTATTTTTGTGCTCACTTCAGATACAAACTGAAATGTGTTAAAAGTAAGTTCTTCAAGATTTGTTTTCATACCCCAACTTTACCTTGAATCTTTTTATTTAAAAACAAAAATATATATATAGCCAGATATACAGTATAGCTTAAATATCCTTACATTCTTACATGCTAAACAACATGCATAGTACAAAATCTCATAGAAAATCAGATTTTGTCTGTACTGAAGGTATTTCGATTCAAGAATGTTTGGTTTGTAGTATTGCACCATATCGAGAAGTATGACCAACGACCCTATTAGAAACAGCGGAAACATCTCCTTTTGACATTTCTTCAACATCGACCGAATGACACGGATACTTTGGCAGGAGATTTGCTGATTATCCAAAATATCATCATCAATATCATCAAGAAGAGGTGGTGATAGGAGTACTCCCCCAGTCTATCAGTTCCATGTAGGAAGTGGCGCTGAGGATTGACGTTTAGCTGCCTTTATCAAAGCAGCGAACTTGCACATTGGCGGAGGAAATTTTTTCTTGCTTGAAGAATTTGTTGACATGAAAATCTTCTTATTGTTTCCCGTTCATCTGCAACACCAGCTAGCAACAAGTTTTCTGGATGACAAAAATAGGAGTTGTTTAAGAGCACTGGAGAAATGATGTTCTGATCCTCAGGAGAAAGTTTTTGATACTGTGATACCATAAAGTGAAAATTTGCACCATCTTGACAGAAGTGATGGGAGCGGATATAGAACCATATGGGGGCATAGAAGTTCAGTACGAATCGTACCAAACGCCTTAGATCATCAGATGCGGATTCTGTTGAAACGTACAATCGAAGCAATCTGTTAGCTTTAGTTAGCCACCTTGCATGGCTTAAGGCACCCGGCTGTGCAGTTTTCAAATACCGCATATTATTATGATCTGCATTTTGTACCCCTTGCTGAATTAATAAACAGATTTTTAGTAAATACAGCTGGTCAGAACTTAGATCTTTCGTAACTGTTTCAGGAACATCAACTACAGAGCCTGAAATTGGTTGAAAATAAATGATGGGTTTGGTCTGAGGATCAAATGAGAGCAGTTTGGTTATAGGTCCTTTCATGTGTGACGATGGGCCAGTTGTCTTCCCATCAACAACACTAAATAACTTCCTGAGTGGCAGTTCATTAAATTGCAACATGCATATGAGCCATTGAAGTGGTCTTTTAAGATGTAACTCCAACAGTGTGATTATTCCATTTTTGTTACCCGTATTCACAGGAGTTCCATCGCAAATCACTGCTCTTAAAGTCTCTGTAGATCTTGCTCGTTCAATAATACCCAGAATTTCATTAAATACATCTCGAGATGTTCCTGAGTTAGGACTAACGTGATCGATATAACATGCATCTGGAAATGACACTAGCACGTAATGTTCTTCTCTAACTTTCTACGCACACCTCCAGTATCGACAAGTGTTTCATCTATTTTTCCATCGAAACCAATGCAGACCATACCTCTGTGTTGCAGCAAATGCTCCTCTGACTGTTTGTCTCTCCAGTATTTTCTTTGGCGTTGTAACTTGGATCAACAACGTTTTTGGTGACAGAAGTCCGAGGTCCTTGAGGGCAGCATTAACTATGAGACATGCATCTCTATTGCTCACATTTGTCCTCTCTAATGCTTTACACAACTCAGGATACTGGTTTCTATTTTGAGGGTAACATTTTTTCCATTTCTTCTGATTCTAAGGAAAATGATTCTTCTAGCACATCACTCTCACTGCCTGATAATTCAACTGAACTTACACATTTTTGCGTATCTTGGTGTCTCATCTTACTTTCAAATGTCAACCGTTTCCTTTTCCTTTCCTGAAGTTTCATGTTTTTCTCTGTTCTTTCTTTGTCCACCTTTCCTATTATCATGCGTCTTGAAGTGTTTTGATCAAGCCAAAATTGCCATTCCAATACAGGGATTTTCTTTTCATTGGAACATTGACATTGATTACATTCAACTATACCATTATGAACACACTTGCACGCTCGCGCTAATGTCGAAGAGACGAGAAAATGATTTTATTTTATCTTGATATGTTAGAGAAGATTGTTTATTTCCTGAATATTTCATCAAATCATTGACATTCACTATTAGTCTCTTCACTTTCACTATAACACTTTCAAATTCTATTGTTGGAATGCTTGCTTTATTGTATATGCCTTTAACTTCTGTTGCCACTAACTTTGCTAGATGAGTAACACTGGCATCTTTGTTGACTACTTGATGGAACTTGTAGGCTCTAAAAACATCCTCAGCCAGTGGTAGCTGATTTTCGACAAGTGGTTGTTGATAACCGAAAATTGCATGCCTGTCTTTATGCCTTGCTGCACATGCCATGATACGTCTTGTAATAATAGTAATAAACACTGCACCCACAGGGACTTATCTCAAACGTCGAATAGTCTGGATCTGAAATGAGACAGAAATAGCTCTCAATTAGTATAAAACCAAATTTTGAAGAACAAAGCATATAAAATTCATAACTTAAAAATAGTAAAAAACGATGTCAAAACCCTTTAAAAAAACTACAGTTGGGCCCCCTAGACATTGAGTAAATGCAAAATGATTTTTTGTCCCACTACAGGGAAGCCAAGGAGACCAATTTGACCATGTTTGGTTATCCCACCAAAATTCAACCCAGCTTAAAATATATTATAGTATATATATATTATATATATATATATATATATATTATTATTATATATATATTATTATGTTGTTGGTTATTGTTATTATATATATATATATATATATATATATATATATATACATATATAAAGATATTATATTATATATTATATACATATATATATATACTATTGCTGGTATGGTTATTATTAATATTATTATATATATATATATATATATATATATATATATATATATATTACATTAATATTATACCATATATATATATATATATATATTTGCCCAAAATGGAACTAGCAAAAATGTATTCATACTCTTAGTTATACCTATGTCTTAAGTGCTATATGAATACAATTATTAATTGAGGAAATGAATATTTATTTTTACATTTATTTTTTACATACATATACATACAAACATTCTTACGTAAAAGAGAGAAATAAAATTGTAGAGAGGAGATAGAGTAAAGGATGGCTAAACGAATTATATAATTAAAAATATATGTGTTTAACATTTCTATGTAAAAGGTTTTTCATCCGAAGAAAAGGGTGATTTTTTTGAATAATTTTGATTATGACAAAAACAAAATTCAAATTAAAAACAAAATATTTTAAAAATAATTTCATAAAAATAGAAAGAAAGAAAAATCCTCACGAACGGATGACATGATAAGGAATTTAATTAATAAATAGCTTTTAGCTACTACATACACGCATATATATATATATATATATATATATATATATAATATATATATATATATATATATATATATATATATATATATATATATATATATATATATATATATATATATATATGGTTGGAAAAAAACAAAAACCATTGGTTTATTTAAAAAAAAACAAATAAACCAATGTTTTTGTGTTTTTTGGGGGGTTTTATGCTATTTGATGGTTTTAATGTAGTTTTTAATACTTTTAATAGATTTTAAAGGCAAAATCACTACTGGAAACTGTTATACTCATGTCATACACATGTGCCAACACATATTTTAAAATTCTTTAAATTTCTTTAGATTCTTAAATTTCAAATTTTTTTGATAACTGTAAACTAAATAATAAAAATTGTTATTATTTTTTGAGTTTACATAAACTCATAAAGTAAAATATGAGGGTATATTATAATATATGCTCTATCTGAAAAAAAGGTTACACTTTATTATTTTACAAAAAAGAAAAAAAAAAAACGCAAAATGAATTCTTATTTACCTTATATTTGAATACTGGGGAATATATATATATAAATATATATATATATATATATATATATATATATATATATATATATATATATATATATATATATATATATATATATATATATATATATATAGTTATATATATATATATATATATATAAATATATATATATATATATATGAGAGAGAGAGAGAGAGAGAGAGAGAGAGAGAGAGAGAGAGAGAGAGAGAGAGAGAGAGAGAGAGAGAGAGAGAGAGAGAGAGAGAGAGAGAGAGAGATTCATCATTAAAAGTGGAAACTGAAATTATCATTAAGAATTTTATACAAAAAAAACTTATTTCCCTGCTTTAGCTGTTCCCAACCAATTTCTAATGTTGTTGTGCACAAGTCCGAAAGTTGAAAATACCTTCAACATTAGCATTTGATGAAGCTGCTGACAATATGCTTACTATTTTATATATATCTCCTCATCTAATTTTTCTTTGAGAGATCTGTAAAAGATGAAGGAGTCACTGCTTACACTGACAACAGAGACTCATCAAATAGGTGAACTTTTATGAAATGGAGTAGAATTTGCTCTTAAAATTATACAAATGGGCATCAATTCAGGATACTCATTTTCCATATATTCCATTGCTTTTGAATACTAATCATCTGGAAGTACTGCGGTCTGATATCTTGGAAAAAATATGCCAATAAGTGAGCTTCTGTTACTGCCTGGTGATACCTCTTTACTTTTGCTAAATCTTGTTTGTTGAGTGGTGGATTAAGCCTGCTCTAGCTCCATGTTCATATTTTTCAAAATATATAAACATCATCACTTAGTTTACAGTCATTGCCTTCTAGCTTGGCTAATGCTGTGTCCACAGACTCCACACATGAGTTTACTTATAAACTTTTGAAATGTGGCATCGATGGGTAGAAATGAATTCCTCAAGAGATCGAAACAAGAATCATGTTTTAAGCATGTTAAATTTACAAATATATATATATATATTAATATATATATATATTATTATTATATATATATATATGAAGAGTATATATATTATTATTATATGTTATATTATATATATATATATATATATATATATATATATATATATATATATATTATTTATATATCATTCTCACAATAATATAAAATCAGCAGAAATTTTTTTATTGCCTTTCAGTTACTTTTCGATTGAAAATTGAGAAAACCATATCAACATGTTAAAGAAAACCATTAATAAATATATTTTTTAAATATTTTATGCATGGTTTTTATGGTTATGGTTTAAACCATTGGTTTTTTTATGTGGTTTAAACCATGGTTTAAACCAATAGTTTAAACCATCTCCACCCTATATATATATATATATATATATATATATATATATATATATATATATATACACATACACATATCACATATATATTTGTATTATTAGTTATTATATTATTATTATTATTATATAACATATATATTATTATTATTATACATATTATATTATTATTATTATATATATTATTATATATATATATACATATTATATATATATATATATATATATTAGATATATATATATATATATTATATATATATATTATTATAACAGAGTTATAACATATATATATATTAATATATATTATTATTATTATATATATTATTATATTATTATTATTATTATTATATATTATTATTATATATATATATTATATGTTATATATATATATATATACATATATACATAAATATATATTATACACATATATATATATATATATATTTGGATTATGAAAATTTCATAAGTCAAAATGCAATAATATTAATGTTAGGGCTTATGAAGGATCTTTGTTTAATCGATAACAAGATGGGAAGAGAAGAATAGGTATCTCTTGGTTGTTTGCAAAATTTTATTCATGAAATTTATCTCCCGAAATAATATTAAAAGAGAAAGGAATAAAGATTTTACGCGATTTACGTGAAATGGGTTTTCAGGTATTGAAAATTCAAATGTGTTAAATATATTGCATACTTCGATGAACTTTGGTTAAAGTAGGATAATTTTGGTTTTTAACTGGGAACATTTTTCGTTTCGATATACTATGTCCCTCAAATCAAACGAATTTTTAGGGACTGAAAATTATCTGAAACTGTCAAATTTTAGAAAAAGTAAAACAAACGTCTTTTCTTCACATTCTCGTTACTAAGCAATTCTCAAAATATAATGCTTAATTACGCTGTTGAGCAGCTTACCGTAAAATCTACAAACATACACACACACACACACACACACACACACACACATCACACACATCATCACATATATATATATATATAGTTATATATATATATATATATATATATATATATATATATATATATATATATATATATATATATATATATATATATATGTATATATTTATATTTTAAATGATATATATATCAAAATATATATATATATATAAATATATATATATATCGATATTACATATATATATAAAAAAGACAGCTATACATATATTGCTATTATTATACATATATATATATTATATTATTATTATTATTATATATGTATTATTATTATTATATATATATATATTATTATTATTATTATTACATATATTATTATTATATATATTAGTATATTGTTATAAACATATATATATACATATATATTATTATTATATATATATTTATATATATATATATATATACAGTTATATATTTATATATATATACATATATATATATTATATATATATATATATATATATATTATTATTATTATATATTATTATTATTATTATTATTATTATTATTATATTATTATTATATATTATATATATATAAGTTCAATTTCCTCTATTAAAACTAGCGGACCAATATATGAATAAAGTTTAACTAAAATGTTAGCATTGATTAAGACTGAAAATTCTCATCCTCGAGGGGTCTACATAGACCCCTGAACCCAGGGGTCCAAATGGGGGTCCCAATACTTAAAGTAAGGATTCAGAGGTTCACAAGCAAAAAAGTTGGGTACCCATGTGTTAGGCAGAAGCCAACCAATATCTTCCGCTTCTTTATTTTCACATGAAAATGTCAACAATATACCAAATATCCGAAAGACATCAGTATATGCTAATATCTTACACCTGATATGGAATTCATAACTGTTTTATGTAATATAATTTGATGATTTGGCTTTACTATACGGTAATTTTATTTAGATGACATGATAAGGAATTTAAAATTTAATATATATATTATTAGTTGTTGTTGATATTACAGCCATTATTTATACATATATACATATATATACATACATATTATTATACATATTATTATTATTATTATATTATTATTATTATTATTATTATATTATTATTATATATATATATATATACATATCTATTATTACATATTATTATTATTATTTCATATTTCATATATATATATATTATTACATATATATACATATTATTATTATATTATTATATTATTATTAAGTTATTATTATTATTATATATATATTATATTAATATTATTATTACATATTATTATTATTATATATATTACATATTATTACATATTATTATCTATTACTCCATATTACTACATATTATGCTATTACAGCACATACAGCCATACATATATATTACATATATATATATATATATAGTATATATATATATATATATATATATATATATATATATATATATATGGCTTATTGAAATTTTATGTCAAAATGCAATGATAATAATGTTTAGATTTATGAAGTATCTTGGTTTATTTGATAACGAGATATGAAGGAAAAGTTGATAATAAATTTAGGTGTTTGCGATCTTAATTTTATTCATGAAATCTGCTTCCTGAGATAAAATTTCAAAAGCTGAAGAATAAACATTTAATAAATCCCTTTGAAAAGGTTTTCTTTGATTCTTAGTAATTATTTTCAGAGATAGTAGGTTAAATATATTATATGTGTAATCAACTTTGTCAATATCAAGATAATTATATTCATTTAAATTCTAACACATTTCTCCATTCAGAATTTTAAACTTGACTACGAACATATTTGGTGTCATTTTAAAGGTAATATATTAATTCCATGAATGCTCTTCGTTTTTAAAAAGTTTTAAGTATTTATTTAAATTTGTGATTTAACATGATTTACGTATGAAGATTAGACAGAATTAATGAAAATAAAACTTTTACGCCCTTAAAATTTGATTCTTGTATATCATATTTATTTATTGAAGTTGTAGACATTTCAAATTTAACCTAGACAAACCTGCACCAAATTTAATGTAATAGAATTTTTTTTTTTGAAAAATTAACTCATCTAGAAATGCTTTTGTTGTTTTTTTTTCTACTGAATATTATGCTCAATCATTTCATTCAAAAAATTATCATTTTGTGGGAAACAATCTAAAAATAAAATCATCATTATTCTTTATTAAATTAAAAGAGGTGAAAAGAATTCAAAGTCTATAAAATATAAATAATGGCTTAAAATTAAAAAAACCTAAGAATATTCGGCAATGTGTAGTTATTTAATACTGAATTCATAAGTTTACAATTTATAGAATGAAATCTTTGTTTTGTAAAAATTTATCATAACTTAGTTTATTAATAGTAATACTCCCTCACTTTACATACGAAACATATTATATATATATATATTATTATTATATAGTATTATATATTATTATTATATATATATTATTATTGTATTATTATTATTATTATTATTATGTTATATATTATTATTATTATTATTATTTTTATATATATTTCTATATATTAAAGAAGATATATATATATATATATATTATATTATTATTATTATTATTATTATTATTATATATTATTATATATTATATGCATATTATTATTATTATTATTATATGAAAGATATATTAATATATTATTATTATTATACATATTATATATTATTGTATTATTATTATTATTATTACTGGTTATTATTATTATATATATTATTATTATTGTTATTATTATTGGTATATGATTATACATAAATATATATTTTATATAGAGTATATATATATATATATATATATATATATAGCAGTATATATATATATATATATATTATATATATATATATATAATATATATATATATATATATATATATATTGAATTGAAAATTCAGTACATAAATAAATGCATAGGATATTTTGTAAAAGCAATGACCATAAATGACAAAGAATAAAATAAAACGTTACCATTAGAAGCTCTGACAATCATTTCTTTGAATACTTCAATGATTCCTGTTCTTACCTGTAAAAGAATAAATATATAAATATATATATTATATATATATATTATTATTATTATTATTATTATTATTATTATTATTAATATATTATTATTATATTGTTGTTAGCATATTATTGTTGTTATTACAGCTGTTGTTGAAGATTAGTTATTATTATATATATACATAATATTATTACATTATTAATAAATATTATATACACATTATACATTATTATTATTACATATTGGTTATTATTAGTTATACATATATACATATATTATTACATATATTATTATTATTATTATTATTATATTATTATATATATATATTATTATTATATACATATTATTATTATTATTATTGTTATTTCCATATTTATATATATACATATATTATTATATATATATACATTTATTTTCATATTATTATTATTATTATTACATTATATATTATATTACACTATTATATATATATATATATATATGCTATTATTAATATAAATATATATATATATGAGTTATATATATATTATTGTTGGTTGTTATTATATATATATATATATATATATATATATATATATATATATATATATATATATATATATATATATATATATATATATATATAACAAAAAAAGAGAGCAGACATTTCCGTGTTTTACATATGGCAATTTTGTAAACATGGCACTGTGTTGAATTTTGTTTTACTTTATCATGATTTTACATGTTTTAACTCTATTGCCATCTTTATGACATATATAATATAAAAAGTTTAATAATATCAACAATCAAAGTGTAACCTTACTGGAAAAAGGTCTACATATATCATGTTATTATTATTATTATTATTATTATTATTATTATATATATATTATTACATATTATTATTATTATTATTATTACATATTATATTATGTTATTATTATTATTATTATTATATTATTAGATATTATTATTATTATTATTATTATATTAGCATATATATTATTATTGTATATTACATATATATATACATTATTATTATTATTACATATATTATTATTATTATATTAGCTATATATATTATTATTACATATATATATATTATTATTATTATTATATATAAACATATCTTTATATTATTAGCATATATATATTATTATTATTAGGAAGAAGAGTATATATATATTATATTATTATTACATACATATTATTATTATATATATTACATATTATTACATATGCATATATTAAAAATACTATAATTATTATTATATTATTACATTATTATTATATTATTACATTATATTTTCATCATTATATTATTGCTATTATATTAAATATACATTGTCACAATTACACATATATATACATACTTGAAAATCTATATTATTATTATATTATTATTATATATATTATTACATATTATTATTATATATTATTATACATATATATATATTATTACTTATTATTATTATTATTATTATATTATTACTTATATTATTATTACATATTATTATTATTATTATTATTATTATTATATTATTACATTACATACTACATTATTATTATTATTATATACATATTGATACATATTACCCCTAGCAATTACATATTGCCATATTACATAATTATTATTATTATTATTATTATTATTATTATTATTATTATTATTATTATTATTATTATTATTATTATTATTAATATTACGTCGAAGATAACATTAATATATTATTATTATTATTAGATATTATATATATATATAGTTATTATTATTATTATTACATATTATTATTATATATATTATTATTATTATTATTATTATATATTATTATTACATATATTATTATTATTATATATAAATTATATTATTATTATATATATTATTATTATTAAGATGAAAGAAGTTAATATAGATATATATATATTATTATTACATATATTATTATTATTATAATATATATATTATATATTATTATTATTATTATTATTATATTATTATATATAGCATATTATTATTATTATTACATATACATATTATTATTACATATACATATATATATTATTATATATATATATATATATAAATATATGTTATATATATATATATATATATATATATATATATATATATATATATATATATATAGTGAAGAGTTGAAAGATATATATATATATATATATATATATATATATTAGTTATATATATATATGGTTATATATATATATATATATATATATATATATATATATATTAAATAATCGAAAGTTGGTATGATATTTGCAATTTTTATCTTATCATTTAATTCATGGTACGTAGGAAAAACATGTTATATTTAAGAGGTTTCAATAAAATTTTCTACTCGATTTTCATATATGAAGCACCTTTATTTATAGTATCGCACGCGTCGAAACCCAACCAGTGAATCGGGTACCATCTCAACTTGGAACACTTTATATTTCTTTATTCTTTTAAATGCTTTTAACAAACTAAACTGAACATAATGATAGGAGTTTAAAGGTATTGCAAACGTATCCGTTTGCGAGGTATTAATGACAGAATGTTGGTAAAAATATTTAATTTTAATAGCATAATTTGGAAATGAGGCAAAAACACATTATAAGGCATGTTGAAGTTATATATATATATATATATATATATTATATATATATATATATACATATATAAATATATATATATATATATATATATATATATATATATATATAAAGAATATATAGTTATAGTATATATATATATATATATATTATATACATATATATTGCTATATATATTATATTATATATTATATTATTATTATTATTATATATATTATTATTATATATATTATTATATATACATATACCCGTATATTATTACCGGGTATATATATATATTATTATTATTATATATATATATATATATTACATATATATATTATATATTATTATATTATTATATATATACATATTACATTATTATTATACATATTATTACATATATATATATTATATATTATTTCATATATATACATATATATTACATATATTATTATATATATATATATATATATATTATTATTATTATATTATTATTACTAAAATATATTATATTATTACATATATAAATCATATACATATATTATTACTTATTATTATTACATATATTACATATATATACATATTATATTATTATATACATTATTATTATTATTGTTATTATTATTATTATATATATATTATATGATATATATATATACATATATATTATTATTATTATTATATATATATATTATTATTATTATTATTATTATTATATATTATTATTTATATAAACATATATATATTATTACATATATATTATTATGTTATTATTATTAGCTAATATATATTATTATTATTGTTATTATTATATTATTATTATATATATACATATTATTATTTATATACATATATATATATATATATATTATTATTACATATTAGTAAATACATGTATATGTATATATATATATATATATAGAACTATATATATACAGCTATTACATATTATTACATATACATACATACATATTGGTTATTGCTATATTGTTAGCATATTACATGATATATTATATATATATATTATTATTTCCATTTATGCTAGTTAGTTAGTTATTGCTATATATATATATATATATTATATTGTTATATATATTGCTATTATTATTATTATTATTATTATATGCATATAAGATTTTGTTGTTATTATTATATATTATTGATATTATTATATATTGTTGTTATACATTATATTATATTATATTACATATTATATTATATTATTATATATACATTGGTACATATATGTATATACATGTACAGGGGTACATATATACACATATTATTTATACATACATATATATAGATATCCATATTATTACAGATTACATACATATATTATATTATTATTATATATATTGCTATTATTATTATATTATATATTATTATTATATTATTATTATTACATATTACATTATTATACATATGTTATTACATATTATTATTGTTATTACTATTGGTTGGCTATATTATTGGTTGTTATTGTTATATGTATATTAGTTACATATATTATATACAGCTATATTAGTGATATATATATATATATATATATATATAATATATATATATATATATATATTATATATATATATATATTGTTATTGCTGTATATTATTGTTGTTGGCTGTTGTTGCTGCACATATGTTGTTGCTACATATATAATATTGTTAGTTATTACAAGTATATATATATTAAAGTATAGTTATTATATATATATAAATATATATATCATTGACTACCCCCTATGATCGCAACCTAAAGGTAATTCAACTGAGGTACATTCGAATGTTACACAAAGATTTTTCAAAACGTGTTTAAACTTCTTCACTATTATATATGATATATATATATATATATATATATATTATTATTAGTTATTATATACAGAAGAAGAAGAAGAAGTTGTTGTTATTATGTTGTTATTATATATATTATATATATATATTATATATATATATATATATATATTATACATATATATATATATTACATATATATATATTATTATATATATATTATTACATATATATTATATAGTAAATATATGATCCAAAATTTAGCCATACTTTTAGGTATTTTTGATTTATTTATTTTTTGTGTTATAATTAATATTAACTCATTCTGTGGTAAGCAAACTCCAGGCTTATGCTCTCGGGAATATGCTAACCCTCCCGATCTCAATCTGTGGTGACAACGGGAGGTGAAACTGATACGAACTAGAATCGCCCCAGTACACCTTATTTCACACATGGGTACCTCATGTCGAGGGACCCTCCCTCCTCTTGTCCGTTTTGCCGGGTCCATTGTTGGGACAGACTCCAGAATTCGTCCGTGATGAACACGGAGAAAAGATTCCATCAGGATATTTTTGTAAT
>JABUQX010139541.1:50000-51668 GCA_015478945.1 Trachelipus rathkii
GGGATACTTCGGGGGCATGTTTAAAGTATGGTGCTATTTGGATGTGCGGAGATCGTTCTTTGAGTTAATTGAGTGTGGATGTATTTAGTATGGGTGTATCTGGTGGAGTGGGGAGGGAGTAAAGAGTGTTGTATATATGTTAGCGTTGTATAATGTTGGTGAGATATTTTTTCCTTCGAGAGTCTGGGAGTTGTAATGTTTGACGCAGAGGTGATCTATTGAGAATGATTACATTTAAAAATTGACGGCCTATCATGTCAAGAGAACTTTTAGTTTAATAAATTGCTTCAACTAGTAGTAGATGGTGGATGGATGGTGGAAGAGCCTTTAATATCCTGGAGAGCCTTATTTTGCAAGATTTAATTTTTAAATGTTGGATTGTAAAAGTTTCTCATGATATCCTGTAAGATGGAATTTAAAGTTTTGTAGTAACTGTTATCTTGTTTCCTTTATACTTACTAAAGCTTGTTTTTCCGTTAGTGTTTCAAGCGTATTAGTAAATATATGTGTGTAAAGCTTGAGGTTCTTGAAGTGATATTGTTGATGTGGGGGTTGGGGGTGAATGTCATGTGTGTATCAAAGGTCAAACCCTGATAGGGGTGAGTTGTTAATTTGAGATGTTAGTTCCTTGCTTGACTGGTAATTGTTGTAAGTAGATATTGCAGCCTAATAATATTTAATTTGATGGCATCTGTGTTTAAGATCTTAAAAACCTGTGAGAGCCGCTGGGCCAGACCACAGAGAGTGTGGTAGTTTAGGTGGGTTGTTTAAGTTTGCATTATTAATATTATATTTGTATTTATTATGTGCATGGTAGAGTGTTAGTTTGCCATGCAACGTTAAATATTTGTGTTAGGGCTGTGATAGCATTGGTTCCTAGGTGTTTGAGTTAAATATGAGATATATATCAGTCCCACCTCTGGTGAGAGGTTTTACTTCTTTTTTTTTAATAATGTTGGAGGCGATGCATAATTTAGGAAGCGAGGGGAGGTATTGTCTACATACTATTGGGAGATTCTTTATGTTTGCAAAGTTTGTTTTCTGTGCCAGTGTTGTTAATATTTAATTTATGTATGTGTGGTTTGAAGTGATATTACACGTGGGGATGTGTGTGTGTGTGTGTGTGTGTGTGTGTGTGTGTGTGTGTGGTGTGTGTGTGTGTGTGTGCAGAATCTAACGGTGTGTTTCAAAGGTCAAACCTAGGATAGTGGGTTGTTTATTGAGAGGGAATCTCTTGATTGATTGGTAAATGTACAACTGGATAGGAAATTTGCTATTATTATTTTTTTGTCTTTATGGTTTATCTTTGTTTAAGACTCTTAAATATCCGATAAGAGATTAAAAGAGGAAATTCTTAATGAGAATTAATTTTTCAAACACCCTGACATTACAGAGAGTATGAATGAAGCAGTCTGACAAAGGAATTATTAGGTAGGTCTGGTTTGTTTGGTTTTAACATTAATATTATTTGCGCATGAACCATAGTGTTATAGTGTGCCACTTCTGCCATGCAACGCAAGCTTAAGTATTTGAATTTGGATTGTGATAAAATTGGTTCCTACATGTTTGAAAATATGGGATATATATGCTCGTGTCCCGTTGGTGGAAGCCAAAAATTTTTTTTTGCACGCCTCGTGGCGTAACACCACGACAAGGCTGCTATCCACC
>JABUQX010139542.1:0-2500 GCA_015478945.1 Trachelipus rathkii
TTCGTGTACTTCGTTCGATTCAGAATTTGGGTGTTTAACCGTTTCGCATTTATCATTGAAACGCTTTCGCGCGTTTTCGTGCGCCGCTTCATATGTAAATATATATATATATATATATATATATATATATATATATATATATATATATAACACTTTATTAAAAACCACTATATAAAAATTATAAGATTACAAAAATTAGCTAAATGGGGACAGCTTACGCTTCGAGACTCTGTAACTCGGTCTCCTCTTCAGAACTAAAATTGTTTTCTCACACAAATTCTTTAAACTACTACAAAAAATACACAATAGGTGTAGACAGATTACAGCAAAAAACAAAAAGACGTTACATTCTTCTTCTTCTTCTTATTCATTATTCCTCAATATTATAGATTTACTCTTTTCCGCTATAAATTTTCTGGTAGTAGAATCAAAATTAAAAAATCCCTCTGACAAGTTAAAATTATTCCTTGTAGATTTAAAAAATGGCTCCATCATCTGATTTAGACTCTTATCTTTGGAACGAAATAAAAAACAAGTTCCCCTCCAATCGATGACGTGATTTTTCTGGGCTAAATGTTTGAAAACTGCACTGCTGGGATTTCCTCGTCTAACCTCTCCCTTTTGTTGGTCAACTCTGGTTTTTATGGTCTTCAAAGTTTCTCAAAAGTATGACTCGCTACAAATGTTACATGGGATGTGATAAACTCCTCCCATGGCCTCTCGTTTAGTAGTGTTATTAATGACCAGAATACGTGAGAGGGTGAAAGGAAAGTTAAAAATTAAATTAATATTAAATAAATGCTTAAGCATAAATCTGAGATCAAGAAGTGGTGGAGAATAAGGGACCACCTTAATATTTTCTAAATCAAGGGGAAAGCGTTCTCTTAGCCCCCAAAACTAGAATAAGCATGTTTATATTTTCTTCTAGTTAAAAAGCAAGGGGAGGCTAGTTTCCCGAAAGTTTGAGTGATAATATCAAATTTTTTTTTTGGGCTGTGCCCTTATGTAACCGCTTACACCTCCCTTTGGGGTACCTCGAGATGGGTCTTCATGCATCTCTCTGGGGGTGATCTCCAATTAATGGGACTCGTCACTAAAAAATTTTCGTTTATGTATAGTAAAAATGGAGATTATGTTGATGAGTGAGCGCATTCGTGAAAGCTTTTATATAAACATGAAAGTAGCAACCCTAAGAGGATAAGAAGCCTACAATGTAAAGCCCCTAGCTTAAAACATCTGTGTCATATAGCATCAAACCTTGGTAAGTATGATAGTTAGTTTCTTTGTAGGGGTGTAAGGGAGTAGGTTACGCTTTGTGATGCTGTGATAGTTACTTTACTGATATTAATCACTGTACTTTCTTAATGTTGACTGTTTATTCGTACGTAAGGTATGTTATGTTCTTAGTTTAGGTTATATTATGTTAGCTTTACGGTTGTTAAAACTTTGTTATGATTATTAAATACTACTACTACTACTACTACTACTACTACTACTACTACTACTACTACTACTACTACTACTACTACTAATAATAATAATAATAATAATAATAATAATAATAATAATAATAATAATAATAATAATAATAATAATAATAATAATAATAATAATAATAATAATAATAATAATAATCTGTATGACGCGCTGTTGCCAAACCTACCAGCTTGTCTATAGTAAAGCTTGAGATTGTTATACTTTGTTAATATAGGCAGTTTATTCACGCTTAATGTATGTCAGGTATGTTATGGTACTATATGTTTTTAGTTCAAATATTATGTTAGCGTTTATTCGTTGATCTGTATGATCGATAGGTTATTTTATGATGTTTGACAGATAAATTTGTTAATGTCAAAATGATGTTAATTTATTCTTTTTCCTTCTGATCTTAATCCAACTTGCTTCGACGACCTCTAGATCATATATATAATAATATGTAGCCTTAATAATAACCAACATATGTAATATATGTATATATGTAATATATGTATATGTATATATCTTACTAAAGAAATATTTATGCATATATATAACACATATATATATATATATATATATATATATATATATATATATATATATATATATATATATATATATATATATATATATATATATATATATATATATATAAACTTTTTTTTTTTAAAAGAATGTTAACAGATATATATAGAACAAGCGATATAATAGATTTTTTTCAGTATTTCAAGGCAATAGAGCGTGAGGGTTAACAAAACTTTTTTTCTTTTAACTAAAGGAATACCCAAGATTAAATCGCAAAGATGGAAAGAGTCAGGGTCTCTCGGCCTCAGCGGGGGACGACGGGGGACTTCGTCCCCCCCTCTGTCCCACCGTCGGCTCGAGCCCCTTAAAAAAAATAAATAAAAAAAAATTAAAACAAAATTAACCTTAATCCTTTTCATGTTGTCGACACCTGCCTCACACATGGTCACTGTATGTCTATTATCCCTCTCTCTCTCTCCATGAAAAAATTTTCAAT
>JABUQX010139542.1:7500-10303 GCA_015478945.1 Trachelipus rathkii
GTCGTGAAAGCTTTTGTATAAACAATGAAAGTCTCTAAGGATAAGCCTACAGTGTAAAGCCTAACTGAACAGTGCACTGTGTCATTAGCACAAACTTGGTAAGTATGATAAGTTAGTTTCTTTGTAGGTGGTGTAAGGGGTAGGTTACCTTTGTAGCTGTGATAGTTACCTTTTACGATATTACATCACTGGTACTTTCTTATGCAGGCCAGAAAGATTATCAATACGGAGAACCCAAGGAGGTTAGCGCAACTTTCGTGTTGATGAAAAGCCCGCTTGCTCGTCGGAAGCGTATCTTCGTGCTAAGACGATTTCTAGCTTTGAAGAAAATAGCGAGAGGTGATAGGAAAGAACGAGAAATGTTTCCACTCCGATACGCGCTGTCTCTAGCTGTAAGTGGCCAGAAGAACAACACGATTCGAACCTATGGATCTATGAGGAGAAGAATAGATTTAGTCGAAGAAGGAACATGAACCCTGCCTCATTCCGTGCAAACGATTACAGCTTCCACCACAAATGGAAGATAAGCTGAAGCGTCACCAGTAGCCAAAGCAGTCATTCCAATTATAGTAAGCGTAGAAGAACGCAAGGCCTCCCAATCAGCCCGATCAAAGTGCCTGAAAAAACGCATAGGGCAGGATGGAGCTGTTGTAGAGAAAGTATTAAAATTAGAGATATATAGGTTGTGGTCAGATTTACAATAGGGGCAAAGGTGGTGTATTTTTATGAGAAAGCGGATTAGTGGTGAAACATAGGTCAAGTGTGTCCAAGAATTGGTTGGGACGATCCGGAATACTATGTGTAGGTTCGTTGATTAGTTGCTCCAGATCGTTGAGAATGCTGAGTGATTCGGCCTCCTCCCCACCTAAATCAGTATGGGAGGACCCCAACCATTCAGTTTGTGTACATTGAAATCTCCTAAATAGAGGACCACAGTATTTGGATGAAAGGATATAACAAAGTCTCAGTCGAGAAGTAGTAAGATATTTCAAACAGAAGGAGTGAAAATCTTTTCTGGATTAGGAAGAAACAGTAGCAAGAAACACCAAGCATTATTGCAGTAAAGAAAAAGAAGATTTTGAGCCACAGGACATCGGCAAGTTAGGAATTCGAGAATGTCACGAGACGTTGTTACAGGATATTAATGTTTAATAGCACCACACTTCCACGACTTCAACGGAAGATACATGAATATGTTATAGTTGATCTTTATAAAGAGCTTAGAGGATGAAATTCCTAGCCATCTGAGTCTCAGACAAGGCAAAAGGTTAGGGTTAGAGTTAGGAGGTGATAATCCACAGCGGCAAAGCTAAGTTTAAGCCCGGCATGTTGGTGAGTCAATAGAAGCCAAACCCATCAAATCCTGCCATCTTCTCTCTCTCTCTCTCTCTTTCTCTCTTCTTCTCTCTCTCTCTCTCTCTCGTCTCTATCTCTCTCTCTGCTCTTTCTCTCTCTCTCTACACACACACACACACACACCACACACACACACAACACCAAACACACACACACACTAGAACACCAGACAAAAGCGGACTAAAACAAAGGAGGAGTCGGGATAAAAATTTAACATAAACTAAATCCCAATTATTTTTATATTTATATAATATATATAATATATATATAATATATATTATTATTATTATATTAATATATATATACTATATTTATAATTATATAATATTATAATATATATATATATTATATATATATGTATATATATAAATAATAATATATTATAATATATATATAATATATATATATATTATATATATATTATATATATATCTATATATATATAATATTATATATATGATATTATTTATATATATATAAATATATTATATTTTAAATATACAAATTTACATACAACAACAAAATTGAAAGAGTGACCTTGCGTTAAAACTTACAAATAAACAAAATTATTGAATACTGTGTTTTACAAACGTAGAAAGAAAAATTCTAAATACGATATGTAACAGTATAATTATGAACCCTTGTAGAAACCTAGAAAACTAAAAACTCACAAGCACTCCCACACACTAGCAAGTTTACTTACGCAAAATTAAAAGGAAAAAACTAGTAATCTACATAAGAGAATTAAAGCAAAAGTAAAGCTAAAAAACCGTACGTAACAGCAAATATGTGTAGCATGTATGCCTAGTAAATATGCAAAAAGTTAAAAGTAAAAAAAAAGACATGGTAAACTTATCAATATGACTTGAATCAATAATCCAATAGATTCGATAAGGATCATGGGAGGGTGGGAATGGTGATGGGAGGGTCGGGTCGATCGGTTTGATTTTCTCTTAGATATACTGATCTTACAGGGTATTAAAATCATGACATTATTTAATAATTATAACATGATGATCTATGATCAAGTAAATCAGCTAGACGTCACATATACCTGGATCGGCAGGGTGTTGTATATCGTGGTTTGATTTACTGATAACCTTACTGATCTATAACTGTTCATTAGTGTATGTAAACATACAAGTTTTTAGTCATAAACAAAGAAAACACAACTGAACTTGATCAAAGATCCAGAACAATCAACCTAGATCACGAAGAGGGGTGGAGGGCAGTTTGATTTACTTGATTTACTGATTACTGCTTTGGGTATGTAAAAGGACAATTTTAGTAAAAATATGACCTGAATCATATAGATTCATAGATCAATAGATCATATCAAATCAAGGACAGGGGTGAGGATGGGCCTGTTGATTACTCGATTACTGGATTAGTGTATGTAAAAGTAAATTTGTTAGTTATGAAACAAACATGAATAAGAATTTTATTT
>JABUQX010139543.1:0-20000 GCA_015478945.1 Trachelipus rathkii
ATATATCTACATTATATATACTACGCAAATTATTAATTAATAGTATATACATCATGCATACACTATACACCACTATTCTTCTAATATTACACACATACATTAAATTTTACTACACCATCACCTTTCCTACTTATATATATAGTATTATAAATACTGCCATTTACTATCTCATACATTCACTATAAACTTACATATAAACCTATACAAATAATATAGCAAACTACTATACATAACCAATAAGATAGACATAACATATACCCTTCCTTACTGATATTATATTATAATGACCACGTACTATTTAAATATCATTAAAACCAATTCCCTTACCATCTCTATTAATTATATATTTCTTATACTACACACTGACTTCGCTTTCGTCATACACATCAACTTTACATATATTATCTACATTACTGAGAGACTACTATCATAATACCCTATTTATATAATCTATCGTATAATATATATAATATTATATTAATATATATAATAATATATATATATATATAATATATATATATACCACATGATACCTGCTACTATAATATTTATATATATATATATATTTTATATTATAGTGTACGTCGTAAATAATATATCCTATATTTCATATTGTAACGCACTGTTTTCAAATTACCACTTTAATTAGATATATCTATTAATATAATAAATATTTTTATTATTTACCTATAATCTCTACTCATAATTTCACTTTAATATCAATATATATTTTATAACAAAATTATGATCCACACATCCTCTGTCCAACCTATCTAAATACAACTCTAAGTTATTCTATTTACAGATACAAAGTACCCTCAGATCACTCGACGATATACTACTAATTAGTCTGAGCATACTAAATATTCATAAGTAACTACTATATACTATCTTAATTACCTCTCATACATAAACAAATAATACCTAATTATCACTATAGGTTTGAACTTTCCAGTTCTATACCCTTATTACTTACCTACCTTGTCTCACTTATATATAGGATATTACTAATTATATGCTCTCCTCCAACTTCCCTTGGATAGCTACTCCTTTCATAAACGTTTTTGACTACACATACTATCACTTACATCCATAATCACAAAATCCATTCTCAGTCTCCATATTATCTGGCCATTTTACCTAATTGTATATTCAAATTTATGTACTGCTATGATATATTTATTTCATTATATATCTATATACTAAACTTTTCACATCACTGTATATACATCTATATATACTACATTATCTCCTCCTCCTATATCTGAATTAACTCTACTATATATATTACAACTATTACACCAAATTACCTAATAATCCTTATCTATTAGCATCATCTAAAACCCACACACATTACTGTCACCTTTATAATTACTTCTATTAACCTTATTAGCCTAATCTCAGTTATGCAGTATTTATTATATGTTAACAGTGACTTCCTCTCACACATACTCTCCCTAACTAATCTAATATACTAACTACATTCTAATTATACCGAATAGCCCATCTACCTTATTACATTATATCATATGGCAAGATTATTCTACCTATCTTGTATTTTACTATTACTTATATATATACTTTATTAACGGTTTCCTTTCCGGAACGAGCTTCCTATTTATCCTAATATTTAAAGTACCCCACATTTACACTTAATCTAGCTTATACTATATATATATCCTTAAACCTATACCACTATTACCTTTTTATATATCCATCCTACGCATTTAAAAACTTTTGGTTTTATCTACTTTTTTTCTATGCCTATATCATAATTTACCCATAAAATAAACAATATTCATAGGCACTTTTTAGATACCAATCTAAGCCCACCTATCTTATTATTATATTTATACTTATTGTACCTTGAGACTGCTAATACACCCAGGCGGTTGGATTTCATCCTGTCTATAATAAATAATGATTAAGCGGTTACAATCCTGCTGGCGATTAACGCAATGGGATATACTGTTACTTTGCTAATTATTTTTAATAGAGTTCGAGGTCTGAGGCATCTGGACGATTAAACATATGACCATTCGGTATGTCGATTTTCGCGATCAAAGAATATTCCGGCTCTATGTTTCATCTCTGAGTTACGAATTGACATTATGATATAATAATTTTTGAAACACCGTTCTCATTCTTAAAGTAAGAATAAAAACTTCTTGGCGAATAGACACAAATTTTGGGTTGAGTTATTAAAATAAACTATAATTATACCTCTATCTGTCATATAATGAAGTCTAATACCACGAAATTGACGCGCTTGATTATTACTCTTTATTCTTATCTCTTAATAATTCATTATATTCTATCCCATTTTCACTATCAAAAGTTCGCACAACTTCTTACTAAATCTGCACTTACGTACTTCAGTACCTTTTTATCCTTTTGAATATTTTAACTTATCTTATTACGACTACGTATTCTTGTCTATCATCTATTCTCGTATTCGGCAGAGATTCATCATCCCATCACTCCTCATATAATAATACGATAACCTACTAGCGGAATGTCGACTACTCTCTGCATATGTCCATCCCCTTACTTATCCTATACATTTCATACTTGCTAGTACATAAAAATAATATTGCGAATTACGTACTCGTTGATATTATTGAAAAATAGACACTTATTTGATACTTTTTTCTTTTTCCTATTTCATCAATTTCTATGTTTTCATGAGCGAATATGACTTCCCGGTCAGTATTTTACTATCTACGAATGTACCGTAATTATTTCATGTACATGTCTTATTCACATGACACTTTGATTCGAGATTTTTTTATACCACCATCGCTAAAATAATAAGTATAAGCCACTAAACTTGGTTTTTACGTAAAAATCCTATTAAAACATCTTATATTATTATGTATATGACTATACTGTCCGTACACACTCGACTGTTAAGGAATCACACCGAACAACACATTCAGTCTCGAGAAATAAAAGCTAAATTGAGTCTTAAGCGCATCATACACGACCATTTCAAGAAAATTAGTTAAATTTTTCACAGGTAACAATTATATTATATTAAATATACAATCACCTATTATACTATTTAACATTCCTATTTAATAATTAAATAATTTTCAAAACATAGATCACAAAATTAGGTTATTTTATACCCTAAAATATTGGAAGAAAATCAATAAAAATATGAACCTATATTTAATCCCCTTAATATTAGAAAAATGAACATATTTTCTTATGTAAAACATAAAACGTTATACATAATAAATATGTATTTACATCAAGCCATTTACTTTCACAAGTTCTATTCAAGAAGGAATATATATAGCTACTCATTAAGGGTTAGAATAAATGTATTGAAAAGAAATAATTTATATGTCTATTATACATTAAATATATATATATATATTATATATATATTTATTATTATATATATTATATTAACTATATAATTATAGATATATATATACTATATATATATTAATATAATATATATATATAATATAAATATACTATATATATATACTATATATATTTAATATATAAAATATATATAATATATATATATATAAATATTAATACTAATCTAATTATATATTATATATATATTATATTTATATAATATATAATATAAATAATAAATACTATATATACATATATATTTTAATAATACTAATTATATATTATATATATAATATTAACTATTTACATATAAGATAAATATTTAATTAACCCTTTATTATTATCTAGATACAGTCACTGATAACAACTATATATAAACTTTAGGTGGAATTTTATTTACGGTCACATCTTGATTGACAGAAATACTAATATCTATTCAAATAAGGCTTTGACACTAACTACCTTATCCATGATAGCTCATATTCAATATAGTGGGTGGAGGGATACAGATAAATTTATACAATCACTAACACAATGTGTTATGTAAAATTTATCTATCTCTATAATACTTATTTTATTAATCTATTACTATTATTCAATCTATCTATTCATATCTGATCCTTAATCTACATCTATTACTTAATTTACTTATATCTAATCTATACTACTATCGCTATCTATCTTATCTCTCTATCATATCTATATTCTAATCTATTATTATTACTATCTAATATCACTATCATAATCTTCTATCAATCTTAATATAATAATATTATATATATATATATTAATATATACTATATATATTATATTATAGTATTATATACTATACATATATATATATTTATTATATATATATAATACTATATAATATATATACATATATTATATATATATTTAATATAATATAATATAATTTATATATATAATATAATTAATATATATATATAATTAATATATATATATATACATATATATATATATTAAGTATAATATATAATTAATGTTGAGTTTTTTATATTATCCCTATCTGAGGTTGTCACTACATTAAAACGAAGAACACTATGAAATAGAGTTACTTATTATATACGAACATATACTATTATAAACACATACATTAAAATATATTATTATATGCGGGTAAAGGTATACACAAACAAGTAATTCATACACACAATATATTCATTTAAACATAAATATATATAAACACAGGTTCGAGCTTTATGCAGGATCGTATCCATTACTAAATATCATATACGAGAGTCAGGACTTTTTTTTTGTTATTGTTTCTGAGTAGATATAGCGGACGCTACATCAGTAAACCAATACGAGTGAAATATTCCGTCCGTTATATATATCAGACAGCAGAACATAAAAAATCACTGCTTACCTTCAGGCTATACCCGAAGACTCTAAGGTACATAAAGTTGAGAACTCCTAGCATACTAGACGAGGCGCGTGATACTTTCTAACGTCAGGTATAACATAAGTAGGGCAGCTCTGTTAAGAGATGTATTGGAGTGAATAATATAATGTCTTTTTATATGTCGCTTTCTGCAATCACACACCACATCCTTGAAATTTGCGGTGTGCGTACTCACTTATATAGTTATCTTTAAGGTTTTATAATGGAATTGATTACGTCTACCGGTTTATTTATGAGAAATTTAAAATCTATTATAAATTCTTTCTCTTACTTTTCCATTACTTTATTAATGTTGTACACTTAGTATTGATTTAATTATCAGTATGATATTATCTTATTTTTATATAAGTATATTTATGATTATTTATTTAAATATTATTAGATCTAATAGATATAGAATTTATTACTATCCCTTTTGTAGAATTTAAAAGTAGTTATTTAATTAGTCATAGAGATTTATGCATTATATATATACAATGATTCTGGATTTTACCGCATTTCTGTAATTTTGAATAGTTTTAATTATTTTCTGGAGTATTTATATTCTACTACGATGGTTCCGTTTTGTCTATGCTTTACCTAATGAGAACTTGGTTTGTCTTGTTGTAATCATTTTTATGTTTGGTAGAATCTTGTGTGACAGTTTTCGTTTTCTCAAAATAACCATTTAATTTTTATATTTTTCTGCATTTTTATTTGTATTGTTGGTTCTAGGTATTAGCATGCGTTTTAAAATTAAACTATTATTAATATTATATTATTAGATTTAACTGTTTTTATCGAATCTGGTATATATTTTTTATGTTTTTATTTGATGGATTTGGTATTGACATGTAATTATACTATATATCTTAAGTTATATTACAGATATTGTAGATTTCATATTCATTATTTGGAACTTAGGACTTTACGTATATATTTGAATTATTTCCATTATATTATTTTTAATTTATATTTATTTATATTGTTTGTTGTCGGTTCGTTAAGGCTTAGGGGATTGGGTTTGTACTTGGAGTGTACGTTTGTTGCAGGATGGTTTGGGTTGTGTGTTGGATCTTGTTTCTGGCTACGGAATACTGAGTTTGTTTTGGTTAGTTGTCGTTATGAGTGTTTATTTATCTTATTTTAATTGATGTGCTAATATTCAGAAATGCATCGTTGAGAGTATTATAATAAAACTGAATTAAATTCCTATAACATGCCTATCGAATGCAATAGTTAACATCATTATACTGAGAATGTAACTATATAACTTATATTTATTAATACTTATTATAATATTTATAATTATATTATATTATTTATTATATTATATATTATTATTTATATTAATATTATATTTATTATTTATTATATAAAATCAATTGATTATTAAACTTCATTAATTATCATTTTAATAATTTGAGTTATATTTATTCTAGTAAATATAAATGTCTAATATATAGTATCTTATTACCAAGCTGAAAAATATAACAATTATTGAACTTCCTTATATTTATACCTCCTTTCATAATAAAACTTTATTTACCATTTATAGATGAATTAAATATATTTATTTCAGATCAACGTCTAAGGTAATATATAATATAAATGAATTCTACGTATTCATTATAAATACGTCATATGAGATACTCTCTCATTAATTCGTATCTCTTTTCTAGACGGAGAGACAGAGACAAGACAGAACTACTTGCCTCTTGATTTCACTATTCTGCCTTGTATATGCTTTTCTCTCTGCCTCAGATACCAAACAGAACAGTAAGATATTGCTTCCTTAGTTTTTTTTGTATATCTGTATTATTCTCCTATACTTATCTTTTCACTATAAAAATTTTATGTACATATGCCCATATGAACGAATACTTTTTACAGTTTTTAAAATCATCCATATACAACAATACTCATACTATGAAACGATTCAACAGAGATGTAACATAAATTTAGGACCTTTATATATGTATCTTGTATACAAAATTATTGTATTATATACTATTATACTATAATATATTATACATATATATATATAATATATATATATTTATAATTAATATATTATACATATAATATTAATATACTATATATATATATATATATATAATATATATAGTTATAATATTATATATAATATATATATATTATAATAATATATATACTAAATATATATATAATGTTATATATATTATATATATAATTATATATATACTTATATATATATATATATATATATATATATATATAATATTGATTTATATATACTATATACTATATATATATATATATTATATCTATATTTATTATATATATTATATATATATATATTATAATAATTATACTATATATATATATATATATATATTATATTAATATATTAAATATAAAAATATATATATATTATTATATATTTCATATATATATTAAATATACTAATATATATATATATATATATTAATATTTACATACTACTATTATATAATATATATTAATTAATAATAATCTCATTACTTAAATATATATATATATAATATAATAATATATATATAATAAATTATATTAATATATATATAAATAAACACATACATACTTATATATATTATATAATTAATATAATATATAAATATAATAATATATATAATTAATATATTAATATATATATATATATATATATTAATATATTAATATATTAACTAGTAATATTAATATATATATATATAATATATATACTATATAATACATATATATAATTAAATTATATATATATATATTAAATTATATATACATATTATATATATATATAGTTAATAATATTATACTATTATATAATATTAATAATTTAATATAATTAATATATTATATATATAATATATATATACTATATTATATATATATATATATATATAATAATATTAAATTAATATTAATAATAATATATATATCATATATTAATATTATATATATATATATATAATATTAATATATTATATAAAGATTTATACTATATATATCTATATAAATTTATATATAAATATATAATATACTATATTATATATTATATATAATAATATAATATATATAATATATATATATAATATCTATACTTATAATAATATATATAATATATATAATTAATATTATATATTATATCATATATTACTATATATATTATATATTAATAAGTATTATCTATATATATATAATAGTATATTATATATATATATACATCCTATCTTTATATAATTATATAAATAATATATATATATGAAATATATAATATTATAATACTTATATATAATATATATATATATATATATACATATTATATATATATATATATAATATTATAATATATAATATATATAATATATATATAACTATTATCATATAAATATATAAATAAATATATATATATATAAATATATTTATATATATATTAGAATACTATTTATATACTATAATTATATATTATATAATATATTATAATATATATATTAATATATATATCATATTAGTATTTATATATATATATAATACTATTATATATATATATATATAATATATATATTTTATATATATCTATATATAATATATATATATAATATATACTATATTAATATACTATATATAAATATATAATAATTTATTATATATATATATATATATATATATTATACTATATAATATATATATTATATTATTATTATATACTGTATATTTAATATATATAATATATATATATTATATATATATTATATTATATCATGTAATATTATATATATATTAATATATATATATTAATATATATTATATTATATTATATATATATATATATATTATATAATTATATATATATATATATATTAATATATATATATGTATATATTATATATATATACTATTATACTATATATATAGAACAAGCAAACAAATTCTGTTCAAAATAGTTCAAACATAATAATAAAGCGATTTCATTTCTTTATTTAACATATTTTTGAATTAAATTAATGAAGACCTTCAGAACCATCTCGAATTCAAACAATAAATAGCATTGGAAACTAAAGCTTGATAAGAACCTTGATGACTATCACTAAAGGATTATATATATATATATATATATATATATATACATATAAATCTACTTTTATATATATATATATATATATATATATATATATATATATATATATATATATATATATATATATATATATATATTATTATTATACATACATATACATATATGTATATATTATTATATATATATTATTATATATATATATATATGATATTATTATATATATATATATATATATATATATATATATATATATATATATATATATATATATATATATATTAATATATTATTATTATAAATATGATTATTATATATATATATGTATTACATATTATTATTATTATATATATATATATATTATTATTTATATATATATATATATATATATATATATATATATATATATATATATATATATATATATTATATATATATATATATATGTATATATATATATATATACTTTTACTCACTTTTCAATCTACCATGGCCACTTCAGGCGATAGCCTCGTCACCCTGGCTTCAGGCAGGCCCCTGATGGGTCCAGCAGGTCACACGCCACAGCTTCCTTTGGGCTTCCAGGGTTCGACATTGGAGTAGCAGATGTTCAGTTGTCTCTGGACGCAACCTCCAGCGTGGCATTGGGGATTGAGTACCTCCGATTTTCAATCTGTCCCTGTATTCCTGGCTATTCCTGCAATGCTGGATGGTAGACGCAAATCAGTTTAGCAAAGTGTACTTGCATTGTTATGGAGAGAGTGTCATTTTCCTTTGCGATCTGTGGTGGATTGTTGTTTATTATTTTGTTGTGTGTTCGGTTTGCTAGGTATCTTCCGGTTAGGATAGTGTGGATGTGTTTGTTTAATGTTGTATTTCGTGGTTGAGGTGGGATAGTGTTTAGAATTTCTTTGTAGTAGTTTGCTGTGGAGGATTTAGGAATTTTTAGACGCTGTACTGTTGGGTTTGATAGATATGTATGGCAAGGATGAGTAGGTGAGGTAGTTTTTGCGAAGAATTGTGTTCCTATCATTTCTAGGTGTGTTTGTATGGGAAGAATGTTTGTTTCATTGTGTAGGTGTTGTTGTGGGGTTGTAGTTGTGCAGTGTGTAATGATTCTGAGAGCTTTGTTTTGAAGCTGTTGTAAATTATTTAAGTTGGTGTTCGATAAATGTGGGAGCCATATGCTTGATGCGTAGTTGAGTGTAGGTCTTATGAACTGTCTGTAGGTGGTTGTTGCTAGGTCTTTATTATTGTTTATGTTTAAATTTGCTATTATTTTTAGGATGTTTAATTTTCTGTTCGCTGATGATATGGTGTTTTGGGTGTGCTTTGAGAATGTTAGATGTGTCTATGGTTAAACCTAGTATTTTTGGTGTTTTGTTTAGTGGTATTGGAGTATTGTTTAGTAGGATATTTGGGTGTGAGTTAGCTAAATGTTTGTCCGTAGTGATTAGAGTCACAGAGGACTTGTTTGGAGATGCAGTCATTCTGTTGTTGTTTAACCAGGTTTGTATTTGTTCTAAGTATTCTTGTGTTAGTAGTGTGGCTGTTTCTAGGTTTTGGTGGGTGGTTGCTATTGTTACGTCGTCAGCGTATTTTGTGACGTTTGTGTTTGTTTTGGTAGAGCCCAAGGAGAGAATAGCTCACATTCTCCCACCAGACCAGTTACTAACATGGAACCCACACTTTGGCCAGTGCTCTACCACTGAGCTACCGGACGCTAATTATATGAATAGATGTAAAATAAAAGCAAAACAAAAACTATTACATACATAAGTAGTATAGGGTAGACATAGTAGGTCTGTTATCCAGCGCTTTGATTGTTTTTTGCGCCTTCTTCTTATTATTTTTTATTAATTTACATTTTTTTAACGTTTTAGTAACGTAGTTTAACAGCGACACGGAAAAGTACGCTTCCGATTTGACGTACCTGACACCCATCCGCTAAATTTCTATTTTTGGCATCTTTTAACATTTTTTAGTTACTTTAACGCTCTTGTCCATCAAGATCCCATCCTGCTGATCTTTTGGGGATTTTCAGGTAATGCAGACAAATGAAGATTCTGATAGTCCTATTTTCGAAGCCTCTTGAAATTCAGTCGCTAATGGCAGCCATTTGGAAATTATCACACCAGATTTCTGACGTTGATCGCTCCAGTTTTTTGTTATGAGATCGATTTGGCGTCTGGAAGACCGACTTTGAGGTTTTTACTCATTCGCGATTTTAAGCCTGCGGAGCCTCAGTGTTTTTGTTCCTGTAGGGTTTTAAATTGATCGATAACATTTTTTTGATGAGCTTCCATCGATTTCCATCGCGATCGATTATCCTCCCTAAATCGATCTTTTAAATCGTCTTTCTACGTGCCTGGTTGGCATTTAAAAAATGTAATCGAAAGAAAATAATTACTATAATTAACATTCGATTAATCGTTGTAGTTATGGAGCCAGTCCCGCACCCACTTTTTTCTATATAAATGAATAGAGATATATTAGGCTTAGGGGGAGGATTGATATCAATCCGACAAACAGACAAAACCGAAGGTTTGTCTGTGTTTGTTTGTATTATTTTTTATTACGCGCGCGTGCGCATACACATACACATACACCCTTTTTATATGAAGGAATAGAGGTATCGCCTTCAAACTTGGTATATAATCTATGTGTGTGATAAACTGATCATAGGTGAGTTTTGGTGACCCTAGTGCTGCCCCCTTAGCGTCAAGGTCAAATTCCAAATAATACTAGTAATTAACGTATTCGAATTAATGTGAGTTATATGATGACGTAATCTCGTCGGAGACGAGATTACGTTCCTCTGCGTCCCCCCGTAAGGGGGGCGCTGCCCCACAAAAAAAATTAAAATTGATCGTAGAAGACTGAAACTTGGAGGCTGGGTTGAGGAGTCGAGTCGGAGACGGAGACGGAGTTGATTCGCTTCCTGGAGTCCATGACCCCGCCGAGGGGGTCCCCAGTTGAAAAAAAAAGAAGAAGAAATGTATGAGCAAAACAGAGGAAGAAGAAGGAAGAAGGAGGAAGGAAGGAGGAGGAAAGGAGGAAGGAAGAAGAATGAGGAAGGAGGAGTCTGAGGAAGGATTCAGAGTTGGTAGTGGCACCGGTGATGGAGCCGGTGCGGTGCCGAGTTATTAAATTTTTGTGTAATGATACAATGTTGGTGTCTTTATATATAGGTTATCGAGTCTGTAGATTTCGAAAATAATGGTTTCAGAACCATCAAGAAAAAAATAATAAATAAATAAATAAATAAATAAATAAATAAATAAATAAATAAAATTTCCCTTACACTTTTTATGTTTATAACTTACAAATTTACGTGCTTTTACATACCCAAAGCAGTAAATCACTAAATCAAACCACTATCCAACCTCCCTCCTGACCATTCAGATCTATTGATCTATTGATCTATTGATCTATTGATCGATTGATCTCATCTATTGATTAAGGTCAAATTTTAACTAAAATTGTAATCATGTTTTATATACCCTAAATCAGTAAATCACTAAATCAAACCAATATCCAAACCACCCTCCTCACCAGTTGTGATCTATGCTGATCTATTGATCTATTGATCTATTGGATCTATTGATCTATTGATTAAGGTCAAATTTTTACTAAAATTGTCATGTTTTACATACCCTAAATCAGTAAATCACTAAATCAAACCACTATCCAACCACCCTCCTGACCAGTTGTGATCTATTGATCTATTGATCTATTGATCTATTGATCTATTGATCTATTGATTAAGGTCAAATTTTTACTAAAATTGTCATGTTTTACATACCCTAAAGCAGTAAATCACTAAATCAAACCACTATCCAACCTCCCTCCTGACCATCTGTGATCTATTGATCTATTGATTAAGGTCAAATTTTTACTAAAATTGTCATGTTTTACATACCCTAAGCAGAAAATCACTAAATCAAACCACTATCCAACCACCCTCCTGACCAGTTGTGATCTATTCATTGATCTATTGATCTATTGCTATTGATCTATGATTAAGGTCAAATTTTTACTAAAATTGTCATGTTTCACATACCCTAAATCAGTAAATCACTAAATCAAACCACCCAACCTACCCTCCTGACCAGTTATGATCTATTGATCTATTGATCTATTGATTCAAGTCACATTTTCGAGTATAATTTTGGATAAACATAACATAAAATCAAGTTCTTTATACCCTGATCAACGAGTATATGCTAACGTAACTAAGTTTAATAATAACGCTAACATAGTATAACCTGAACTAAAAATATAATGTACAAATGTATCAAACCTAACATACCTTAAGCACGAATAAACTGCTAACATTAACAAAGTTCCACACTTAGCAACAGTAAAGTAACTAACATAGCATACAAAAACGTAACCTACTCATACTTTTTCATGCATATCTTTAACATATCAATGTTAATTTTACATTAACATAGTAACATTTATCAAAGATTTATCATATCCTAACCTAACTATTGTAATGAACTAAGAATAAATGACACACACACACACACACACACACACACACACACACACACACACACACACACACACACACACGAATAAACTGCTAGCATTGTCAAAGTTCCATGTTAGAAAATTAAAAAATAAAAAAAATTAAAATAAAAAAAAAATTAAACAAAGTATAATTGCAAAATAAAACTTACAAAAGAAAATTAAAAAATAAAAAAAATTAAAAAATTAAAAAATTAAAATTAAAACCACTGAAGGAGGAGACCAGTAGTCAAAACTAGTTAAAAGAAAATTAAAAATTAAAAATTAAAAATTAAAAATTAAAATAAATGTGGCTCAAACAGTATAAATGCAAAATAAAACTTACAAAAGAAAATAAAAAATTGCAATAATTAAAAATTAAAATGAAAAATAATTAAAAATTAAACAAAATACTATATAAAATAATAATAATGAGTACAGCATTGGTACTGTAAATGAAAATTAAAATAAATAAAATTAAACAAAGTAAGAATGCAACAGGCCATATGTTAGGTACCAAAAATTAAAAATTGTGTCAAAATTAAAATAAAAAATTAAACAAAGACTTGCAAAATAGCACTACATATGTCTTAAGTACCAGCAACAGTAACAAAATCTGGTGAATAAATAAAAAGTAGTTTGTTTAGTGAATAGTAAAATAGCCATTAAAGAAAATTAAAAATTAAAATTAAAGAAGCTGTAAAATTAAAATAAATAAAATTAAACAAAGTATGTAAAATTGTAACCAATAAAGAAAATTGTACCAAAATTTTATAATTGTAAATAAAAAAATTAAACAAAGTATGACTGTAGTGTCAAACTAATAAAATAGTACTGTACTTTAAAATTAAAATTGCACAAATAATGTGGTCAAACAAAGATAATGCAATGAAACTTCACAAATACCAAAGAAAGGTAATAAATAATAAAATTAAACAGTGATAATGCAAAATAAGCAGCAGAAACTTCCAAAATAAAATAAAAATAAAAATTGTACAATATGCAGAATGCAAATAACTTAATGTGTTAGAAAAAGTCAGTTCTAGTCAGGCCAGTAAGAAAATGAAAAATAGTAAATAAAAAGGTACACCGGCCAAAAATAAAATAAAAATTAAAATACAAACATCACAGAGTAAGGTTAAAATGGCAAAATAGTAAGCCATATGTATGTTCTTCAATCTTGTGGTGGTCACGATTTGAAAGAGCGGTTATCTTTATGTACGTACTGACGATAAAATAGCGCCAGAACAGAGTAGTTATGTAACAGTAATGATATTATATTGATGGGACCCTAACCTTAACTATTGCAAATGAACCTCGCTAAAGCCAGTGATTACATACACAGCCATGAATAACATTAATACACACACAACAGCCACTGTTCAGTCATCTATCAAATGCAAACATAACAAAGTTTAACCAAATATGTAATTTATGTACAATAGGCCTTTATCCTCTCTTATATATTATGGCTTTTGAATAAACAGGTACGATTTAAAGTAAAACGTAAATCAGTAAATAAACTAATATCTCGCAGTATATTATATCATCGACTATTGGTGTCTGGCATTTTAGTACCATTTTTGATCAGCAGTAAAGACGTGCTGGTCTGTGTTTTATCAATCTATCAGCATACAATATTCTGAACTGATGAATTCAACACTGTGCCTTCATCAAAGTGTCAATGTCCGAGTATGTCATTTGAACCATGAATAAACGATTAGCAAAATTTCACCCGACACCACCAAAGCACCTAGGCCTCACGCCTTTAATCATCATCGTCGGGGCAGTGAAGACTACAAAACTCATCATTTTCTGCAGTGTTGCCTGGTCAGGTGGCTTAACATGGGTCGTACTAATCTCAGAGTAAACAGTTTCACAATCAAGAGTAGCAACACACTCTGAGAGAAACCCGTGATGCCCACAGGTGCAGAGGGATCACTCCGAAGCGGGGGCGTAAGGGCACACCCTCCGTAGTGAGGTAAGTACCTCAGCCCTTCGGGCCGAGGCCCAAACCCGCTTACACCTCCTTCAAGATCCCCCCTCCAGGATTCACACTCTTTCAATGGGCCCATCCCTTGGGTTTTCCGGGAGGTGATGTGTTGCTTTAGATACTCTTTGTTTAATGAAACCTGTTTATTCGTAAGTTAGGTATGTTATGTTATGTTAAATATTACTATGACCGGGTGAAATTAACACTGTTTTGGTAGAGAAATGATGAGTTTTGTAAGATATTACTGTGTTACCTGACGATGATGTGTTAGAAAACGTGAGCCTAGGTTAAGTTTTTGTTGAGTAATGTCAGGTTTGCCCGAGAATTTTGCTAATGTCTACGTTTATTCATAGTTCAAATGATGTTATACTCGAGACGATTGACACTTTGATGAAGATAGTGTCAATTCATAGTTCAAGATGTTGGTATCTTTGATAGATTGGTCACTTTTTTTTAAGGGATTTTGTTAGATAATACGTCTTTACCTGTTGCTGATCCAAAATGATACTCGAAATATGACCTGAATCAATAGGTCGATAGATCATAGGCGGGTGGATGGGTAGGGGACTGCAGGGATGGGTGGTTTGATTTACTGATTTACTGATTTACTGCTTTAAAATCAGTAAACTAATACGCTTTACTGTGATATTTTATTCAAAGAACTTATTTTTATGTTATGTCAGGATAAAATTTTGTTATTTTTATGTTATGTTTGGTTAAAACTTTGTTATGTTTGCATTTATTCGTCTGGGATTATGATATTTAGACGAGGTTATGATGAATTTGTGTGTGTGTGTGTGTGTGTGTGTGTGTGTGTGTGTGTGTGTGTGTGTGTGTGTGTGTGTGTGTGTGTGTGTGTGTGTGTGTGTGTGTGTGTGTGTGTGTGTGTTAGTTAGGTTAGGACATGATAAATCTTTGATAAATGTTACTATCGTTTAATAATATAATATCATTACTGTTTACATAACTGATTCTGTTCTAACATGTACATATCGTCAATTGCATTGCATCTTGCAAAGATAACCCATCTTTCTAAATGTTGAAGACTGACATTTCTATTTTCAAATTTCATTTTCTTTTTATAAACGTTAACTAATATAATTTTTTTCCCTAAGTTGAAACATACATATATTGTTTACTATTTTTTATAATTTTTTAATTTACATTTATACTTTGTGTTTAATTTTATTATTTTAATTTTTATTTTTTATTTTTTATTTAAATTTATTTTTTATTTTTTTTTTTTTCTATTTTTCATTTTTTATTTTTTAATTTTTTGCTTAAATTTATTTTTCTAACCTTTCTGTCAGTCTTTATCCTCCCACCATACCTCTGGCTCAACCTTTACTCATCTTTAACCTTTCATCTTCATCTTCTCAACTCCTTAACCTCCTCAAAAGCCCTACTGGGCACTACACTCCCTGTCTAATCCCTTTACCCATCTCTAACTCCTCTTACTCATCTCTCTTTAACCCTTTAACCTCCTGCAAGCCCATCTGGCACTCCACACCTCTGGCTCAACTCCTATCTATCTTTAATCCCTTTAACCTCAACCTTCAAACCTCTTTAACTCCTCTCTGGGTGCCCATCTCTGCAACCACACCCCTGTCTAACTCTTTCTCATCTCTAATCCCTTTAACCTTTAATCTCCTTTAATCCCTTTAATCTTCTGCAAAGTCTTATCTTCATACCATACCCTGGTCTAATCCCTTTACTTCATCTTAACCTCTAACCTCCTTAACCTCTTTAACCCTTAACCTCTCTTGCAAGCCCTACTCCTACTCCATACCTCTGCCTAATCCCTACTCATCTATAACCCTGTAACTCCTTTACTCCTTTAAATCCTTAACTCTCTTGGCTGATCCTGTCTGGCTATCACACCTCTGGTCTTTAATCCCTTTCTCCACTACTCTCCTTAACTTTTAATCCCTTTAACCTTTCTTTAACTCCCTTTAACCTCTCTGCAAGCCCTATCTCACCCACACCCTGCCTAACCTTTCATCCATTCTTAACCTTTAATCTTTAACCCTTTAATTTTTTACTTTTCTTTGTAAGTTTTATTTTTTGCAATTATACTTGTTTAATTTTTTTTATTTATTTTAATTTTTTTAATTTTTTAATTTTTTTAATTTTTTAATTTTCTTTGTAAGTTTTATTTTGCATTTATACTTTGTTTAATTTTTTATTTATTTTAATTTTTAATTTTTTTAATTTTTTAATTTTTTAATTTTCTTTTGTAAGTTTTATTTTGCAATTTTTTTTTGTTTAATTTTTTTTTTTTTTTTTTTTTTTTATTTTTTTTAATTTTTTAATTTTCTAACATGGAACTTTGACAATGCTAGCAGTTTATTCGTGTGTGTGTGTGTGTGTGTGTGTGTGTGTGTGTGTGTGTGTGTGTGTGTGTGTGTGTGTGTGTGTGTGTGTGTGTGTGTGTGTGTGTGCCATTTATTCTTAGTTCATTACAATAGTTAGGTTAGGATATGATAAATCTTTGATAAATGTTACTATGTTAATGTAAAATTAACATTGATATGTTAAAGATATGCATGAAAAAGTGTGAGTAGGTTACGTTTTTGTATGCTATGTTAGTTACTTTACTGTTAAGTATGTGGAACTTTGTTAATGCTAGCAGTTTATTCTGTGCTTAAGGTATGTTAGGTTTGTTTGTACATTATATTTTAGTTCAGGTTATACTATGTTAGCTTTTTTATGTGAAAACTTTGTTACGTTAGCATATACTGTTGATCAGTGTATAAAGAACTTGATTTTATGTTATGTTTATCCAAATTATACTCGAAAATGTGACTTGAATCAATAGATCAATAGATCAATGATCATAACTGGTCAGAGGGGAGGTTGGGTGGTTTGATTTAGTGATTTACTGATTTAGGGTATGTGAAACATGACAATTTTAGTAAAAATTTGACCTTAATCAATAGATCAATAGATCAATAGATCAATAGATCAATAGATCAATAGATCACAACTGGTCAGGAGGGTGGTTGGATAGTGGTTTGATTTAGTGATTTACTGATTTAGGGTATGTAAAACATGACAATTTTAGTAAAAATTTGACCTTAATCAATAGATCAATAGATCATGATGGACAGGAAGGAGGTTGGATAGTGGTTTGATTTAGTGATTTACTGCTTTAGGGTATGTAAACATGACAATTAGTAAAATTTGACCTTAATCAATAGATCAATAGTCAATAGATCAATAGATCAATAGATCAATAGATCACAACTGGTCAGGAGGGTGGTTGGATAGTGGTTTGATTTAGTGATTTACTGATTTAGGGTATGTAAAACATGACAATTTTAGTAAAAATTTGACCTTAATCAATAGATCAATAGATCAATAGATCAATAGATCAATAGATCAATAGATCAATAGATCACAACTGGTGAGGAGGGTGGTTGGATAGTGGTTTGATTTAGTGATTTACTGATTTAGGGTATGTAAAACATGACAATTTTAGTAAAAATTTGACCTTAATCAATAGATCAATAGATCAATAGATCAATAGGATCAAGATCAATAGACTACAGATGGTCAAGAGGGAGGTTGGATAGTGGTATGATTTAGTGATTTACTGCTTTAGGGTATGTAAAATTGATTTATTTTTTTCTTGATGATTCTGAAACCATTATTTTCTAAATCTACAGACTCGATAACCTATATAAAGACACCAACATTGTATCATTACACAAAAATTTAATAACTCGGCACCGCACCGGCTCCAGCACCGGTGACACTACCAACTCTGAATCCTTCTCAGACTCCTCCTTCATCATTCTTCTTCCTTCCTCCTTTCCTCCTCCTTCTTCCTTTCTTCTTCCTCTGTTTTGCATTCCATGCATTTCTTTTTCTTTTTTTTTTTCAACTGGGGACCCCCCTCCGGCGGGGTCCCTGGACTCCGAAGCCGAAATCCAACTCCGTCTCCGTCTCCGACTCCGACTCCTCAACTCAGCCTCCAAGTTTCAGCTTCTACGATCAATTTTAATTTTTTTTTTCGGGGGCTGCGTACAGGGGGGACGCAGAGGAACGTAATCTCGTCTCCGACGAGATTACGTCATCATATAACTCACATCCAAATTTCATTCCGATACGTTAAGCCTAACAGGGTTTTCAGGACGAATTTGACCTTGGCGCTAAGGGGGCAGCACCCCCTTAGGGGTGACCTAGGGTCACCAAAACTCACCTATGATCAGTTTATCACACACATAGATTATATACCAAGTTTGAAGGCGATACCTCTATTCCTTCATATAAAAAGGGTGTATGTGTATGTGTATGCGCACGCGCGCGTAATAAAAAATAATACAAACAAACATAGACAAACCTTCGGTTTGTCTGTTTGTCGGATTGACAGCCCTTCGGGCTGTCAATCCTCCCCCTAAGCCTAATATATCTCTATTCATTTATATAGAAAAAAGTGGGTGCGGGACTGGCTCCATAACTACAACGATTAATCGAATGTTAATTATAGTAATTATTTCCTTTCGATTACATTTTTCATTGTTAAATGCCAACCAGAGCACGTAGAAAGACGATTTAAAGATCGATTTAGGGGTAATCGATCACGATAAATCGATTGGAACCATCAAAAATGACTG
>JABUQX010139544.1:0-17293 GCA_015478945.1 Trachelipus rathkii
TGCTTTTTATGTCTCACATTAGCACTTTCCTCTCCTCAGGCTCTCACATGTCCAAATATTCCGCGCGTGCTTGATCCTAACCATCGCACTGTAGTAGGCTCTATCTATGAGAGCCAAACTCCCAACTCACTTCTTGTGATTCGAACATCTCGATCGCTGCATGTAGTTCTGCTGCATGAAGCCCACTGGCGATACATCTTTAACTAACCGATGTTTCTTAGAGGTAACCATGGGAGACTTGCAGGCTGACATACTAAAAGGCATGGCACGCGTCAATTTCTCCAAGCTCCCTCCTCAAATTCCTCTCATCTAGCTTTCTTCCTTCATTGGCCACATACCACTACTCCTTTCGTCAACAGTGGTGTTCCCTTTCTAGTTCGCCTGTCTCCTACTGGCCCTACTCACACGACCCTTCTCACCTGCCTGTCCACCTGTATTCCATTGACCTGACCTTCTCAACTCATATAAATTCTACTCCCACTTTACTTCTGGAATTGCCTCTCGTCTTAACCTTTCCGATTTTATTCGGTTGAAATAATGAAAACTCCTCCATCATGTCTCCAAATTTCAGTCTTCCTGTCCTTTCATTTGTCTGTTCGTCTCCACACATAAAACATCTGTCTAACATTTTACCAAAAATACCAAAACCTCTGTCAACATATATTCAAAGAACTGGAAGTTCTATTTAGTGAGACTTCCTCCTTTTCTCAGTTGCTCCGCTAAACAAAGGTCTCATCCGCCTAGTACGCCTCAAATCAGTTTGGTTTCACCCTGCTTTTGGACAGCCTACATTCTAATACTTCTATCTTTGCGAGGATGTTATGCTTGATCCTATCCCATATGTACTGCAGACACTCATGCACCACCACTGGTTGGGGAAAGGAAAATGTTTCTGTTTTTTCAAGAAATGAAATGAAAAAAAATGTAAGTTGTGGAATTTACATTTGAACAATTGAAAGGAGGCAATCTGGCAATATGCTCTGAATTTCAACATTTTTTGGTTCCACTTACAAGGTGGAATCATATAAAATTTTATGGTTTTCCATATTTTTTATTTTATATTCTGAATTTTATATTCATAATATTTTGTTTGTGGCTTCATTACTGTTTTCTTACTCTGTTTCCAGCTTTCAACATTTTTATCATATAATTATTTAATAGAATTTAGAATGCTAATGTGCAAAAGTCGTGACTGCTTAAGGAAATAAAAGGGTGCAAAGGCCCTCGGATGAAATGTTGACGTTGCAAAAACTAGTATTTATTGTCATAATCTAGAACTAGGAATTCTGAAAATTTGCCAACTGGGAGAGATGATATGCTTAAGAGTCCTGTTACTGACCCTGCTCCTTCTCACCACTGCTAATGATACTTCTCATTCATATCAAAATTAAATGTGGCTCATCACGCTGATGAGCCCAGTGATGAGCTTGACAGTAGTCACAGCACAGTAGCCAGTACTCCGTAGTGACTGGGGTCTGGGGAGAGGGGACTAGTGATTAGTGAATCATCCTCTTAGTCCGCCTGCACCTCCTCCCACACCCATAATTTTAATTTCAATATTTTTATTATTCTATTCTTTCATTTGCAAGTCACTTTTTGAGTTTTGTCATTCAGGCATTCTATAAATATAATATTAATAATATTTAAAAGTAATATAAATATGATACAAACGTAAAAGGTTAACAGTAAGTACTTCTAAAAGAGGTTTGTTTACCTTTACTAATAATTTAAAATAAATAAGAGAAAAGGAATCTTGCTATATAATTCATAGAATATTTGTTTACTAGTTTATTTGAAAATTAAAATACTCAAGTAAATATCATATTAATTTTTAAAATATTTAATAAAACGAAAAAAAATGAAAAACAAGAAAAAGCATGAAAGCTTTTTTTCATGGGAAAACATGATCGAAAAAACGGTTTTTCCCCAACCCTAGTCACAACCATACCTCTCTCGTAGCACAAGGGGAGCTGTATCTGCGCACGAGTATTGTGTTGAGATTACAACTCCAGGCTGTTTTGCTGGTGTTTTCCCACCACACTCCTGTTTCTGCATCTCTCTTCCATCTTCCTCACTGAATTAACTCTACCAAGCCCGCGTCTGTGCTCTATGTAATTTGTGCCAGAGGGTGAACTTTGAGAGTACTACACCCCTCGAATGGGGCTCTGCCTGCAAGTAGGTGACAAAAAAATCCCAGAGGCAAAATGAACTGAATCTCCTATTCTCCCCAACCAAACATCATCTAGATTATCCCAGAAAATCACTCTTCAGATGGATATATAATGCAACCACACAAATTTTTTGACCTTTCAAAATTAACCTATACTTCTAGTACTTACAATACACACCTACTATACTTACCACACCACCGAATTGTAGTTTATCCCCCCTCTCATTCCTTTCCAACACACACATTTCACTTCACACCACACCTATTTTCACCACTGCTTCATGACAAATTTGCTCATCACCTCTCCTCATCTCCCTCAACATTTATTCCTCTGACATTTCATACAGATACGATTCATACATCGAAGTTGATATTACATCACGACCTTATCCGAGGTACGGCAAAGATAAGTGGTGGCAGCAACCCAATCCATCACCGCTTTTTCTCACGACACGCAATTTTTCTCCCACACTCCATGTGGATATATGATAGGGATCTCAGGAAGATGTTGTTCAGGAAGAGGGGTGGATATAAGCATAAACATGATATTGTCTGGAGGATGAGCTTTGATACGAACGCAGAACAGAAATTAGCACTTAATGTCACAACATAAGAATGGGTATATATATACATACATATATATATATATATATATATATATATATGAGTGAGCATATGAGAGAGAGTATATATATATGAGAGATATATATATATATAAGAGAGAAAGGAGAGAGAGAGGAGAGAGAGAGTGACGACCATAAAAAAGAAAGAGATATGAGAAAGAGAGAGGAGGAGAGAGAGAGGAGGAAAAGAGGAGAGGAGAGGAGAGAGAGAGAGAGAGAGAGAGAGAGAGAGAGAGAGAGAGAGAGAAGGAAAGGAATGGAAGGGATGGAATGGAATGGAATGGAATGGAATGGATGTTTAACTTTTTCCAAAGATCTGATTTTCACACTATTCTCCACTATTTTTTTCATCAACAAATCCCATATTTTATCCTTTGAGGTTTATCCTCAAGAAGAGCTGATGATTTTGATTCTCATCCTTTTTATTATTTTTTAATGAAAACGGAATTAAAAATATTGAAACGAAATTAAACACTTTTTTCATAAAAGTTTCCCATTATAATTATTACATTATTATTATTATTTATTATTATTATTATTATTATTATTATTATTTTATTATTTTAATTATTCAAAATTCCTAATATTTGTTCAATTAATGACGATGACGATGACGATGAAAAAAATAACTAATTTTTAGGAGGTCTATGCCTTTTTTCCTCAATAGGCAACATTCGAAAATAAATAAATAAGAGCATATATATATATATATATATATATATATATATATATATACATTTATATATATATATGAACATCATGTTTAAATGAATAATTATAAAAAAAATGCAATTTTAATTATTGAATTGAAAAAATCAAAATATGAGAATGTAAAGACTTCCTAGTTCTTCTATTTAAGGAACTTAAAAATTCATTTGAGAAAGAGGTAGGGCAAAATTAAAACAATGCCATATATACATATATATATATATATATACATATATATATATATATGTATGTGTGTGTGTGTGTTTTATGTGGATAAAAGTAATTATGTTCGCATTAAATTGCAATTTTCATGGCGTACATCATGCTATAAGAGTTGAAAAGTCTAAGGAATTTAAATTGCTCTAAAATACAAAAGCAAAATTAATCAGGATCAATGATATAGCATATGAGTGAGGAGCATATATATAAGAGTGATATATACATACATATATACCAATATATATATCAGAAATAGAATATATAATATATATATGGTATATTGCTATCTCAACTCTGGTCTTCATTCCAATGGCTGCTGAAAGTATTAAAGGAGAATATCTAACGGAAACAATACTACTAAGAACGTTAAAATAAATATGACTTTCTGATTTTACAACGATATTATGGTGCAGAAGCATTGAAGAAAGGTTTTAGAGGTGTTTAAGTTGTCGAAAATATCCAGCGGCGTTTTATGTTCATTGCTGTTTTAATCCATGTGAAGTACAACACATAAGGAACTTTATGGCACAGCGAATTCAACTATGTACTATTTTAGATAGACAAGGTGACTATTATTTTAAAAGGATAAAATAGAAAAAATTACGATGGATTGTTACAATCTAGAGAAATTTTTAGAGCATTTGTTGAAGCCTTGAAGGAGCTTGAATGGATCAAGATATTAAAATTTCTTAAAAAAACTCGGATGTTTTGAAATCTGTAATCAAAAGCATATTTTTTTATAAGTTTATTTAAGTGTTACGAGGCATCGTTAGAATTCCTTCACACCACCACAGTTGTTTGCTCTTCCATTGTGTACTACATTTCAGTCTCCATAATTAGTGACAGAAACTGCTCTTATGGAAGTTGTAACAGAACTTCTGCTTTCTGTTAATGAAGAAATGAAAATGCCTCATGTGAGAATCAATGTAAAATGAAAAGACAGGGGCAATTATATTTTCTTTTCGTAATGATTTTTCAAACGAGTTAGAGAGTAAGTCACTCATTCCATAAATATCTATGAAAAATTTTACGAATTTTGCAAATAAATGTGATCTGAACAATCCCATTTGGATTGTTAATGATTTTAGCATTTACCTCACTCAAACTTGCGCCTCAAAAAGATATTTCTCTTCTCTGAAAAGGCTTAAAACATATTTTTCAATTGTACGGGAGAATAAAGCCTAACAGAACTGGTCTTAATAAGTGTTCATTATAGCTACACTATATAAATGGAGGAAGCCTTTAATATATGTATATCTTTATATATAAGCCACTCCTCAAAATTCAACCGTATTCATCGTGGTGAAAAGTGTACTGTTTAAATAAATAACAAGCAGGCTAATACGGCTCTGGTCTGGAGAAAGACCTGGCAACCTACTCCAGCTTTAAATTGAAACTACTTTAGCTGCTAAAATTCCGTATTTAACTTCTAAAATTTTTAAATATTTAGAAGACAACATAAATTCTTTTATCAAAAAAGATCTAAGAAAAAATCTGCGGTGATTGAATAAGCTGTTGCAAATTGCGTTGACCAAATAGATTTTCTAGAAAATGTTAGAAGAATACTCCTTTGATGAATGAAAATAGGATTTTCAATGAAATTAGAGGGTGCTGCCACTGAAAGAAAGTTCATTTGACTTTAGTAATAGAAACTGGAAGTGATGGCAGTTATAACCACATAAAAGTTTGATAATTATGATGACAGAAACCTTAATTTCGATAAATTTTAGAAAATTTAAAACAAAATTTAAAGAAAATAACTAGTTACAGTTTTTTTGCGGCGGGCATAAAGATAAAAATAAATGATGTATCAAACATAACTGAAGTTAAAGACATCTTTCTGGTATCTCCAAATGAGGTAGAGGTAATATGAGCCTATAGAAATGTAGAATGGGAGCTATTTTCTCCTTAGGCTTAGCTTCGTCTTATTCAAACGTAAATTGACCACACACCCTCCTTGAATAGGGCTTTGAAAAAAAAAAATAATAATTTTGCTGTCAAGAGTTCATGATGAAGAATTTTATATATATAAAAAAAAATTATATATTTTTTTGTATTTTGATACTTCCATCTATGTTAGATTATTTTATTCTTTTTTTTTATATAAATATATTATATATATATATTATATATATATATATATATATATAAATACTATATATATTATATAGTGTCTATATATATATATATTTAGTATATATATAGTAGTATATATAGGGGTAGTATATAATATCTATTAGTGAATGGAGCTGCAGACTGAACTTTGCATAACGCGGTTTGTGTTTTTTTGCGGTTCCTAAATCTTTTCACAACCGCGGTGGCGGTTTTTTTGCCAAAATTTAAACCCATGCCTTTGGTTTACTATTTATACTGACTACTACTACTACTACTCTTACTACTACTATTACTCTACTACTACTAATGTAATAATATATAATAATAATCAATAATAATAGATAATAATAATAATATATATATAATACTAATAATAATATAATAATAATAAATAATGTATTATTATTATTATTATTATTATTTTATTAGGTTATTATTATTATTATTTATTATTATTATTTATCTATTTTATTTTATATTATTATTATTATTATTATTATTATCTATTATTATGATTATTACTTTGAAAATCTTTAAATTTCTGGTCGTTTAATGTGCGTTTAAACTTGTTTAAAAAGTTTAACCAAGTATTTAAAATAATCCCATGCACAATGAACAATCACCATCCACTTTCCCCATCTCCTCTCTATGAAAACTTGGAAGAGTAGGTCCGAACTAAAGATTGCCTTTCTTAGTTATTCGTGGTATGTAATTGAATTTTTAGAAGGCCAAGTTATGAGATTTAAATGTAATTAAGCAATTTTCTGCATTTTCTCTTGTCCTTGATAATTCATCCTTTTCTCGTCATAAATTAATCCAGCACGTTGAAAAGTTGTTCGCGTTGTTATAAGGCTACTAGAATGATGATGACCATCTCTTATTGTCATCATCTTCAGTCTTTCTTAGTTTATATCGTTTCCTCTTCACATTAGAGGATCTTCTTGGGCGGGTCGACCCTTTTTTTCTTTGATATTTGCTAATTTTCAATCCAAAACACTTCTTAAGTTCTATTTCTGTGTATGCATCACTTTCTTGATCTTAAAATGAGCAATTTGGTTCAAATGAGGAGTTTCTGGTTTGAGATGGTTGAAGGTTTGCTTTTTTTCTGTAGTTTAAAATTCTTTAAGGATGTCTGTAATAGATATATATTTTCCATATTCTGAAGAAAGTTCTTTACATTGTTTTTGATTATTTTCTTCCTGAAAAACATTTCCAAGACATAGTTGTAAAAAAAAATTCTTTTTTTACGAGGATCTATGATACGTCGCGATGGAGATTACCGGCAAAATTTTTTTTTTTCCAAATTACCAAATCTTCGATTTAACTCGAACTTATTGTTTGTATATGCTGATTTAATTCCCGCTTCAAGTCTCGAAATCTAAGGTCTGGTGAAGATTTTTAACGACTCAATAAATTGAATTACGTTGTGATATTATATATTTAAGATTACTTTTTAGTATGTCGTAGTTAGGGCTTGATAGTGGTTAAAGACTTTTTCAATTATATACAATAGCACTATGTAAGTTGTCCTTATATTAGAAGTATTTGAGTTTATAAATACAATACTGATCCTGTTATTTGCATATATAACAGAGAGAGGGAGAGGCGAAATTTGTTGATAGCATGGAGAGAGTATTTTTAAAAAGAATTAACTTCCTGACAACCGTAAATTGCGGTTTGTTAAGACCAGTGGATATACCGCGGTTGCGATTGCTATGTTGCGGTTGTGTTCATGACCAGTGACAACTAGGTTGGGGGTGCTAATTGGTTTGCGAAGAATATTGTGCGGTTGCTCCGCATGGGTTATTCGATGCATGGTACTAATATATTATAGTATACTATTCGATACTCAAGTACTAAAAATCTGGTTATATAGTATAAATATATATATATATATATTATATATGGTATATCTATATTAGTATATATATATTTATATATATATATATATATAATATATATATAATTATATAGTATAGGAATATTATAATATATATATATATATATATTTTTATTATACTTCTATACCTACACACATTATAATTTATCTATTTTTGTAATATATAATTTATTATATCGGCTTTATATAATTATATATATATCATATATATATATATATATATATATATGGCGACGCTTGTATGTAACTCAGACAGACAACGAATTTGTGACGCCGTCGAAAAAGACTTCAGCTTTTGCCCTGTCTGAGTGACATCAAGCGTCTCCATATATATTTCCTAATAAAATTATGACAGCCTACAACTTAACCGTTGGTTTGTGGTTAGGTTGTTGTCAAGTTATAGCACGTGTGATATAAACCTTAGAAGTGTTTAAGCGCGTTACAAAGTTGCAGGAGGAAGTTGACTTAGCAAATATTGCACCCCAATCACTATCCCCTGCCCCCATTCATTTGCAGATAACGGTTTAATTATCGTTAAATATTTTAATTTCTTCGTAGTTTTACCCTTAAGGCTATTGCTCCTTTCATGATATACTGTGTTTGAGCCACTAGTTAAATATTTGCTCGGAACATTGCAAATTAGATAGCGTTGAGCAAGGTGACTCAGTTATACTTTTCTTTATTAATTTTCCACCATTCTTGAGGAATATCAGCATTATTTTTTATCTTCAGTCTCTTGATCATCGTCACTTCTTGATGCTAAGAGAAAATTCGTAGCTTAAGAAACTATGGAATCTTGATTTTTTCCTTTCTTCCTATGATTTTAGAAATTCGATAACAATTGCAATTATGGTTTAATAACTAACTGTTAGAATGTTTTAATTTGTTTTGGGAATTGAACTGACATACAAAGTCAAACTTCTTCCTTATATCTAACTGGTTGAGTCAATTGTAGCTACTGTTCCATCGTGAGTGTGTATTGTGCATAATATTCAACTTTACTTAATAAAGATTTTTTTTTTGATTGATGAGAAATCAAGATGAAAGGTAAACATCCGCGATTATCTCGTACCGATAAGGATCCGATTACGGGTATTCGAAACAGTTTGATTGTTAATACTGATAAAAAATTTAAAATATTACAGATGTTACGTATTTCGGATGCTAAACATCCACGACATCACTACTCCTAACATGTGCTACACTTACCCAAGATCGTGCTTGACCAAATATTACTTCACTTGATGATCTTTGGATCTGGTCGGCGGAAAAATTAGGGCCGACAATAGGCTATAAAGTATATATATATATATATATTATATATATAATAATATATATAAATATATATTATAATATATAATATATGTATAATATACTATATATATATAACATTTTATAATTTTATAATTAAAGACTTAATAGCTTTAGCATCATTATTTTATAGTACTGGATATATATATATATTAATGCACATATAAATGTACGTTAACATAAATATACTGGTATAATATATATTATATATATATATATATATAATTACCTTATCATTATATTAAAATATGAAATACTATATAACTTGTACTGCAAATACCTAAGCAAAGACATAAATATATTACAAAGCATATTCCACTAACAAAGAACTATAATACGCGAAACATAATAATATGACCTAACCTTAAAACAATAATATATGTAACAAAAAAAAACATACATTAGCTAATTAACCATATTTCGAACCCATACATGTACAAAGTCAATATATTAAGCTACTATAGTATATACTACTTTTTACTATCTATTTATACTATAATAACAATAGTTATATATAAATATTATATATTATACTATGTATTGTATATACTTAGCGTACTGTTAAATAAAATTATAAAATATATATAAATAATAACGTAATTAATAAAAATGCATTGTCCAACAGTAAGATAAGGAATGATAAGACAAATAATATTATTTAACAGCATAACATACCTAAATCTAATAACAAAAGTAATAATATAATATTAATATTAAAAAATAATAATAACTTTGTATTTTAAAATTTATATTAAAAAGTAAAAATCAATAAATGAAATATAAATCAATATATATAGTAGAAATTAATTAATAAATTTAAATTAACATTAAATAAACATAGAATAATAATAATAAATTACTCATAATTAATTTCAATCCAATTATACAACTTAATAATATGAGCTTAATATATTAAGTAAAACAAAAATATATAATAGAATTAATAATATTAATAATAATAAATATAATAATAAAAATGACAATAATTATTACAATAATAAAGATAAAATAATAATAATAACAAATGAAAATAAATTAAAAGAAATAATTAACGATATATTTCCTTATAAAACATATTAATCATAAAATAATAAATATACATAATAAATAATAATAATAATAAAAATCCAATAATAAAAAATAATAATAAAATAATAATAAAATAATAATAATGAAACTGTAGTAATAAGAATGATATAATAATAATAATAATTAAAATGATATAATATAATTATTATTTTATATATTATTATTATTATATATTTTTTATATTATTATGATATATATATATAATTATTGATGTTATTATTATTATTATATTTATATTATTACATTATATTAATAACAAAATAATAATATGATAGCATTCAAGAATAATAATAATAATTGCAATCATAAAATTAATAATTAAAATAATAATTTAAATAATAATATAATAATAAGAATAATAATAATATAATATTAATAATATAATAGTAATTAATAATAATATACTAATACTAATAATAATAATAATAACAATATATAATAATAAAATTATTATTATTAGAATGAAAATTAATAATTATATGAAGCTTAAATATGAATGATTCTAATAAATTTGAATAATCTAAAAAAAAAAACGTAAATATTAGCATAATGTATATATTTAAGAAAAAAATCATTGATTATAATATAATAATAAAAAATAATAATATAATCCAATAATAATAATTAATAAAATAATAATAATAATAAAATAATAATGATAATAATATAAATTATTATAAATATTTAATTACAACTTATGAGTATTATTGTCATAGGAAATATTTATTTTCTTTTTATATCATTTAATTATTATTAAACTAAATGATAGAAATGATAGCATCAATAATAATAAATAAATAATTGCAATCATAAAATTAATAATTAAAATAATAATTTAAATAATAATAATAATAATAATAATAATAATAATAATAATAATAATAATAATAATAATAATAATAATAATAATAATAATAATAATAATAATAATAAAAATTATTATTATTATAAAATTAATAATTAAAATAAATAAATAATAATAATAATTATAAAATTAATAATTAAAATAAAAAAATACGTAAAATATTACTTATATTAATTATTAAAATAATAATAATAATAATAATAATAATAATAATAATAATAATAATAATAATAATAATAATAATAATAATAATAATAATGATCTAGTTTCTGTAACTTTTACTCTGACCTTTTTTCATTTTATTATTATACGTTTGAATTGAAAATTATTCTTTTGAAAAACGTTTTAAAGATGACCTCCATTTTTTTATTTTTTTATTTCGGTAATATTAAAATAGTTCAAGTATTCATAGATTAAGTCAAGGATCTTCTAATATTCTTATATCTATTTAATATTATTCTTGTTTTAAAAAGAAAAAGAAATAAAAGAAAAAATAATTGTTTCGAATTGGAATATAAATAAAAATAAATGAAAGATAAGTATGAATAAAAATATAGATATAAATATTAATATAAATATAAAGAAGAATATAAATATAAATATAAATAAGAATATAAATATAAATAAAAAATATAAATATAAACTGGGTAATAATAATTATTCAACTAATTTGTCTCATATTATTTTATTAATTCATATGATAGTTATGTTTTCTTTCTTTTTAAAATAAATTTCTGACCTCTCGGGCATTACCCTATTCTAGGATGGAAACTATTCTAGGTAATTGCTACCTAGGATCCGGAGGAGGGATCGAACCCTTCCCTTTCCTTCACGACTCAGTAGCTATACCGTCGTGGCCCGGTTGAAAACCTTGAACTATTTTAAAATAATTAATCATCAATAATTAGCGATCAATTTCTGTTTGAAGGTGTCAGCAGTTCTTTTTTTTAAATCTTATAAACATTTTAAACTATTATATTGGTAGTTCACCTAAGCAGCATGTTATTTATATGTATTTTCATAACAGGAGTACCTAAGAAAGTAAAGATAATATAGTTAGTATATCATATATATATATTAAATATAACAGAAGAAATATATCTTAAACAAAGTATACATAGAAGTGGCCCAAGTAAAGTAGAACTACTGCCTTCTCCGGGATTGAACACCCGCTTGTTGCTTTAATACCGACCCAAAAATATGCTTCGGATGCTTTACAACTGAGCTATCCCTCAACCCTAAAAAAGTTGATGATGTTAGAACAGTTTTAAAGCAATCGAGTTTCCTTCAAGGCGACATCCATACCAGGCGTCCAGCCTGTCCTATCCCTCTTCTTAATAATATGTAGTTAAATATTGCATAATCGCAATTTATTATTTAGATCTTAAACAAAAAACATAAAGTTATGCAATATTATATTAGATTATATTATTGTAAATAAAAAATTACATTTTCTATATAATTTTTTAATCTAAATATAATGAAGGTGATTAATGGACTTGCCAATTGATATGTGATCTTTTTATAAAATAAAATCATTTTATTTGCTTACCATTAGTATTTATTTTTTTCCATTCATTTACTTAATCTTAATAATAAAATAATTAATTATTTTACGCCTGATAAGCAGCATTTATTTGCTTATTATAAATTAGCCCAGCTGCTCCACTTTTAAAAAGAAGAAAAAAAAAATTGATTCTATGATCAGCTGACCAAATGAGTCGGTCACTTACTGCTGTTCCACTAACTGTTACTTTGGGATAAAAACCTATTACTCCTATATCTGAAACTAATTACTGTCCCACTCCAACTCTTAGATATTAATTAAAATTATTGCTCCAAAATCTTGACATCTCACCCTTCCTAACCTACATTTTTTATTAAATTAAATCTTTGGCGCATGATGGCTTAGGTGATTGTTATGCGAATCTGAGTCATATGCGTAATTTGAGGCTACCAAGCTACTATTTTATCTATTCATTTTTCTAATGTGTTGGCCAACAAGGTATAATTCCACTTATTTCCTGTTTGAGATACTGTGAATGCCAGAAGAGCGATAAATCAAAGAAACATTTGAAACTGAGGTTACTACCTATGGAAGGAAGAGAGCTGAAAAAGCAAGACAAGATTTAGGTACCAATTATTGAGGTAAGTAGACTGCAGTTTAATCAGGCTGTTAATTACAAATTTGCTTAGATCACTTAATTATAATAAAAGTATGCCGTTAATAGGCAGAGTTCCGTTAATTATTAATAAAATTTATAAAATTTAAGAATATAGCCACATTTGGCCTTTGTCACAATATGGAAAGAATCACAATTTTGAGGCAACTTTTTGTCATTTCTGTAAGTTGTTGCATCAATATAATAACATCAAATAGTTTCCAAAAATAAGAATTTAGGAAGTGGTTTTGTGAAAGTACAACTTTTAAAAGGCCATTTATTTTTCAGCATGGAGCTTGTTGCTGCTGTTGTTGCTGTTGTTTTATTTAAAGTGCCAATCGCTGTTTGTTTTCTTATTGGCCATGGAGACGAACCAAATAATGTAGAATTTCCTTAATATCAAATTATTCAATTAAAAGTCAAGTTTTCCTTTTTTTTATTGTCTTTAAATATTAAGAACAAGAACGTATGTAATCAAGAATTTTAATTCTGATAATTTTGTATATGAAAATTAAAAATATGCAACAAAATTTAATTCTTGATTCTTTTTGATATAGGCATCCTCAGCGGGATTGTCTGCCTAACTTTTCTTCTCAATTAAAGCCTCCAAAGGCCTGCTCCTGGTATTTGATAGTAATAATGCTGGTTCAAGTTGTAAGTCAATATTACAGTGAGTAGTGTGTAGCTAAGCTATTAATTTATATTCACTTAATTATACTTCAGTCTGGCTGAAGATATTCATTTAGTTATATATTAAGCATTATAATCAATTATTTTGAGTGTTTGGTAATTGTACAGTTTTATGGGTAAATTGTGGAGTTCAGTGACACCTTCCGAATATAGGTTTTTACTGTGGATTTCATTAGGAAATTTAGTAATTGTTGAGTTCCACTGCATAATAGTCTTACTGTCCATATTTCAAATATATAGTTTTTTTAATATACTGTATAATATCTACTCCACCATTAATATCAAACCATTCCAAATATGAGGTCACTTACCATAAAATAGGGACCTCAAAATAACTGAATAATTTTTAAAATTCCGCCTATAGGGCTTGATATTAATATTTTAATTCCCTCTAAAATTTCCCTATTAATGTTTTTATATATTTAATTAAATGAAAATCAGTATTTAAAATTAAAATAAATTAAATGGTGTGATTTTTTTTCATTAAATTTAATCAATTAAAATTTAATATTGGATTTCATATTTAATTTTAAAATTTGACAAAGTTCATATTTTGAAGAACACATTATGTGAGTTGAATTAAAATATATTCTATAGAAAACGAGAATGCGTAAAAACGAGTTGCATTTAGTAAAAATACCTTAATTAGTTAGAAAGAGGGGCCAAAGATTCTTCGTTGCGACAAAATGTTTACACCCAAGTTTATACCAAATTAGCAAAGTCTCCAGTAGAAAAGAGATAACCCTATGCATCATTTCTGATACTTTAAAAGAATAAAAATTAGAGCTTAAAGAAATATTGAATGAACAACTATCAGAAGAAATTTTACTCTGCCGCAGATTGATTTTAGAAGGCAGGAAAACGAGCATTGATAATAAAAAAATTCAAGATTCAACATCCAGAGGTAAAGGTGTCATTATAAATAAACTTGATATTTCACATCATACACATCATAATCAAAAAATCAATCACCACCTACTCCAGCTAATGCTCAACATATAAAATTTCCACCTATAGATCTACCATCATTTGAGAGTCAGCAGAAATTTAAATCAATTATTTTTAAATTGGAGTTCATCGTGCAGACATGCAGTTTTACACAGTTTGAAAAATACAGTATTTTAGTAAAGCAGTATCTGGCCCTGCAAGGTATAGTATTGAAAGTCTTTAAGTGGGGATCAAACCGTATGATGCTAGCAAAAAATTATTATAAGGTTTTCTTCCAAAATAGGGCAACAGTTTTCTGAAATTGAAAAATTGTAAAAATTAAAGCTGGCAGAATGTTTTCTAGTATGATGGAGTGGGTCAGTGAAGTGAGAGTTTTGAAAGATCAGATGGTAATAGGATGTGGATGGTCAGATTTTTATGCAATATTTTGTATGGCAGGAATATCTGATAAAATAAAAAATTCATTATTGTATTAAATAAATAATGATGCCAAACCAGATTTAAATTCCATATTAATACCCCTTTGAGTGCCTTAATAGCGTTGAAAGAGTGTACAGAGGAGAATAACGTCTGGTAGACTCTATAAAAATACTGCTGCTGCATTCAGGAGACGAAAAAGGCTCTGAGCCTAGCAGCTGCAGTGATTAAAACAAAAAATGTGTCCATTAGACCAGCAAATTGTTCTGTGTCATTATTGAAAATTGATGGAGTATGAATTACCCATATAATAAGCAAATGTCAAAAATTTGATTAGCTGAAGTAGGATAAAGAACTTCAATGCTTATTGGAGGATGCCAATTTTGTGCAGATAACTTAATAATGATCAGTCTCAATGCAGGTATAGGTTCAAAAACCCTTGTTAATAAATGATAAATGGAAAAGCAGTTTTTCATTCCTTTAATAAGAATGAAAATATAAATATTTGCTAACCACAGTGCAAATAAAAAGAATCAACTCATCCCATATCAATATCTAGTAATGATGGCTTTAGGAAATTTCACCAATGCCAAATGATGAGTATGGATTTGAAATTAATTCCTTAATACCAAGCCTCATAGTATCTTATATTTGCCCACTTTGACAGCTTAAACTTATTTGCTGAAGTGTGAACTGCACATTCTAGAGACTTTATGATTCAGCTTCAGAGTATTGAAATATAAAATCATGCAATTAAATTAAAATATAAAATTATAAATGCGAAAAAAAAAATAAATGTCAAAGATTTGAGATAATAAGAAATTCCAATATCATAGAATTTAACATCACTCTGGGTAAAAAAGAAGTAAAAGAATATAACGATGCAAGTCCAGAAATTAGCTAAAATTTAAACTTAAAAATTCAGAAAATATTAATGAATCCTTTAAGAAAGCCAATATAGAATTAGCTGATAAATTTTTGAATGATGAGGTGGGAAATATTGATATCATTTTGGGAGTAAATGCAATACACATTATTCCAGTACATGCTGGTACCATAGGTACCAAAAATGAAAAATTCTTGTTTTTTTACACCTGCATAGGCATTATGCTTACTGGTGATGAGTCTGTCATTTTGAAAAATCTAAATAACCTTCATGTTGTAAAGAAATTTGTGGACAGAACTAATGAGTATTGCAAAGCCATCCCTAATCTTATAAAAAAGAAGGCTACAAAAAGTAGTAATACTAAAAATAATGATAAAAAAGGTGAAGCTCATGGTAGTCCTCATAATAATAATAATAATAATAATAATAAATTAGAGAATGGTAATGATTTCTGACTACAAGAATCTTCTATCTCTTGTAGTTACATTGCCTGTAATTTGCCTGATGATTTTAACCTTTCTAAAGCTAATAATGAGCAACTTAATATGTCATTTAAAAAATTAATGAATTATGAAATTTATTATTGCGACCAGCCTTTTCTGATGAATATGAACAATGTTAGGTATAATTAGTAGCAAAGTTCATGAATGGCAGCTGAGACTTCCCAGTTTGGATATAGAGTAAAATAAAATTTGTACCAAATAAGGAGGATCCCCGCTCCAGAGTTTTAAAATCTACTTTAAAAAAGATTCAGAATCCTAAAATAAAATTGAACAGTATATAGCTGTTCCTATGGAGCAATTAAAAGATCAGGTGATAATGAAAGAAAGTTTCTATTAATAAATATAAAAATAATAAAAGAAGTTGCTTTCATGGCCATTGCATGGGGTTACAAGAGAAAAGTCAGAGACCAGCCAACAGTAGAGTAGTAGTTTTTAAGTAATTTATGTGAAAACAAATGACACTGCTCTCTACTCATAACTCAATTCCCTACCTGGTCCTAATCTTAACAATAAATTAGAAATGGCTTTGACACTTTTAAATTTAATTCATTTTTTTATGTCTATAATATTGTACACTCTGAAATTTTGCTAAATGCATTATCTTAAAATTACATTTTCCTTTGGTTAAGGTATAAAATGATTTTTCTAGGTGGCCTTACAAATAACAGATGCCCCTTTGATGAGCTT
>JABUQX010139545.1:0-10000 GCA_015478945.1 Trachelipus rathkii
TATATCAAAACAGTATTATTTAATTACATTAATAATATATATATTAACTGTAGTTTGAAGATTATTATATTAACATACAAATAATTGTTATCATAATCACTTATTACAACCTATAACTATCATAGATTCCAGCGAAATTACATAATTGCTTAAAAACTAACAAAGTTATTTTAATTTTCTACTTATACATACAAAATATAATAATACTATCTATTATTTATGGGAATTAAAAATATAAATTAAAGTATAAGTCATATGTATATTAAATTTATGCCTAGAGATTACTCTAAAGTCGAAATAAATCTGTAATATCAGGCTATAGTTACAAATAATCCATACCTACGTTTCTTACTCAGATCCACCACTACACCCTTTACCGATGTATCTTTATATTAATGATTATATTGGAATGTCTAGTGACTGATACATTCTGAGGATGTTAGGATATAAACTATAAACATGAAGAAATTAATTTGCTTTATATTAACTGAACCAACGATATATATTGACTAATAGTAATACACTATTGATTTTTACATTATAATAATTAAGCTTAGCAATAGCATTAACATTATATATAAGATACTACACAAATAATCAAAGGTAAACAAAAAACAGATATATATATATAAACAACCTATGCGGCACTCATTATTATAGACGATGAATGTTAAACTGAGCAAGCATTAACAAAGTTACTACATATACCTTCAGTACGAGTATAAGTAACCTTAGAGACAGCTTAACACTGAGTAAAAGCGTAACCTATACTTTCACTAATCTTAACCTATATTTCAAACACTATCTCTAACATATCTATATTAAGTTAATTTTTACATTAACTATTATGACTATAATAATATTAACAAAAAATTTTAAGCAATTAAATACACCTGTCTAATTATCATACAAAACCATTGAATATCATGTCATAGACTGATAACAATACGTTTTTTATAAATCTAACCATGGAAATTTTAACCTAAAATTAAAATTTATTCATGTCTATTACCCAAATATAAACTTTACTTCTATAAACATCTAAACCAACAAATATTAACTGCAGAACCATATGTATAAAGAATGCTTTTTATCCAGTAACATATATAGTAACATATAAATAAATATTCTTTGAATAAAATATGTAGTTATAAAATGTTAATACTTAAGCCGATCTCTTTATAATAGGATATTTTTAAGTCAGGAACTCTAAAAATATACATCCGATAAGTACCTTCCCCTCCACTAGCCAGTTAGTAGTATAGCAACCCGTTAAGCCGATTGAGTCTCATTAGAACCGGGATCTATTATTGATTTATCTTAGTATAGTACATTTCGATAGTTAATGAAAATCTCAGGATAAACATTAAACATAAAAAATTAAAGTTACTTATTATATTAAATAAATAAATTAATCAATCAATCAAAATATGTTCTAACGTAACATTGTTTTCACATTAAGTTAGCTAAACTTTAGCATCTATTCCGATAAAGCACTAAGAATTATTAATTAAATATACTAATAGCTAATTTTTTTAACAGGTTATACTATGCGAATATAACTACTTGCATTATAATAAAAAGTTCCATACTTAACAAGAGGTAAAGATACCTAGCGCAGTACGTACAAATGCAGCAAGATATCTATGATATCATAACTTTTTTCAAATAATTTAAGCATTATAAAAATATAATCAAAGTTATTTTACAATTTCATAAAAATATTTACTGATGAATTTACAAATTATTTTTAAAAAACAGGATAAAATTATTTCGCGATAACTCTTAATTTCGTCAAAATTAATCATTTAAAATTTATCACGCCAACCCAAAAAAAAATATTAACGTCTAAAGGTGGTACACCATCCTCTCCTTCTCAGTTTTTCTCTTATCTATTAATCATAGTATATATCATCTCTTCTCCAGCAAAAATTCTTATTCCAACCCACTCTTCCACCTAAAATATCATAATCTTCTGCCCCAATCGCAATATCACTGCATAACTCCTCTCTTCTCTCATCTCTTCATCAAAGCTACTTAATACAAGTTTACCATTTGATTTCTCTTTAATACTTTTTACTAGGCCATAAACATTATACATGTAACAATGCACATGTAGAAAAATATAAATAAATTGATTACAAGTGCATATATAAATATATGTATCTATAATACCTAGATACTCTTTGTAAATTATTAATATATAAAATACTCATTTATATAAATATAAAATCGTGCTATATCAATCATAGATGAATTTTAATAAATATAGCTGAAAATCAATAAAATCAAAAAATTAAATATTACAAACTCACAATACTCAGTAATTACCCTGATAAGGATTAACACCACGTACATCTTTCCAGGCGCCACGTCTTTAAACACAATGTATATTTATTGAGTTACTTTCTACTTTCTGTGCATATAACTGTATCGTAATATGAACAGAATAAATATCAAATACTTATAATAGGGGAACGATAACACAAAATTCAGTATATCTATAAAAATTATATGTTCTTTTACTTATGCATAAAGACACCGTTAGCGAATATTATCGCTAACTGTATTCACCACATATGTCTATTATACTATAAAATAATAAGACTAATATATGCATAAAATATCCTTAGAACTAAGAATATAACCGTAGCAACGACAAACCTTAACATCATATAACACTTCACGCACTTAGCTGAAAGTAAATCCAGTTACTCACATTTTAAACCAAAATAGATTCGTACTTAAATCTCAGTAAAAGTTAACTTAACAATTAACTGGTATCATTATACATGTTACCGTAACCTGTTCACATATATCTATAATTATAATATACTTATTATATCATTATTAAATATAGATACTATATGAGCTATTACTTTCAAACGCCGATATCTGTGGTGAAAGCAAAGTCTATGTAGTGGATAACAATAGCCTTAATACTCTTATAAATTTAAAATTAGCTAGAGGGACATAAGTAAATTGACTTTTGAAAATTATTAATAACAAACATTATATTTATCATAATCTTACATATTTATCATACATATTACCTATATCGAGAAATTAATGTGTTAGAGTTAAAAACAATTATGTTTTCACATCAAATATAAGCTAGCATATCATAACACTGAAACTATAGACATAATAAAATTTGTACAAGCAACAAAATACAATAAGCATGTAACCTCCACACATACACATTATAAATTTAATCATCATAACTGATAATATACACAAATATCAGTACTAGCACTTATCAAAGTAAACGTAGCTAACAGGACATACGAAACTCAATGTATCCGGTTCTTTTACAACAACATAATATTATCATAATAACAGCTATTAAATTAGCTGGTATATATAATTATCTAACATAAAATTACCTTATACAAAGTGCAAACACAATCAAGTATCTAAAAGACACAAACATCATGGAGCTATGAACCTACAGACACTGAGTAACGAGAATGACATCATAGAATGCCTACTCATTAATGACGATATATAGGACAATCATTTTGGAATCATTAATGAATAAAACATATTACATTTAAGCAAATAAATATTCATCGTAAGCTAGACTTATGCTGACCATATATCACAGGGATATTACCTTACCCTTGCCTCCATCGTGACGATGACTCCGCTCGTGGCTCTACCTTCATCTATCAATCATGCTTTGTACTACCAAGTTAAACCTATACAGTAACCTATGGTTATACATTACAGCTAACACAATATAATCAGGATCTCTCATATAACAAATTAAACTATTTATTTATATTATTTTTTACATTTTATTCTAATGATATAGATTTCTACGTGATGACTTCTGTATGGCGCTAATATTGTTCGAAGCTAGAACGATAAGCAAGAAATTAACAACACACATACCGCTGAATCTGCCTAACATATCTTAACATGGTATCCCATGATGGGTTGGGGCAATAACGTGGAGCAGAGTCGAATGACTTTAGTCAGGACATCTGATCTACTGACGCTGATAAGAACATTGTAAAGCAGAGAGTTGTTTGAAGAAATCCCATACGTGAATCTATGGTTAGAGTGTCATCCACGCAGAGAAATACCTTCATCATTGAGTCTTTAGTCCTACGGTAAACTCAATGAGTTGTTCCTAACCTTGGCTTTCAAATATACAACAATCATCTTTAATATAATGTGCACGGAGCAGTGACTAGCTTAGGTGCAAACATGATTCTTAACAATAGAATTCCCAGATATATAATTATAGTCGGTGAAGAGAAGATATTTCATAAAAGTATTATAAGCCAAGCACCATTTGTAAGAATCATACAATTTACTCATGAATAGATCACTAACCCCATCTTATGTTAAAGAATTGTGTGACATTTAATCAAAGTGTAAATGCTAAATTATTATCAAATATTTGAGCACATTTGAAAGAAACTATAAAGTAATAAACCAACCGATAGGTATTCTATACAAGTTGATTAATTTCAAGAATATCTAACATAGATAAGTGATGTGTGTTCGAATAGAGTTGTTTTGTGCCGCGATACCAATACCGAATTAATACTTATTGTCTTCATGAATGCGCCTTACTGCGACTCTAATACTCATATCGTACCTGATACTTGTAACTGAGGAAATTTGCAGCAAAATGAGCCAAATTTATACTGAATGTTTAAATATGATTATCACGGGACTGTTGATCCCATTAATTTGTTATCCCCTCTCTAGTTGAATTTTTCTAATCTGAGTATCAGACACAGACCAACCTACACTTGATATTTTAGTACTAAACGTGCTAGCAAATCACCGACTTATGGTATTTTCCTCTCGTGCGGATGAGGATGAAGTTGTAGAACACACAACTGCTTTTTTTAGAGATATTCTACTGCAGTTTAATGAATTCAAAATGCAGTTCGTATCTCCGAGTATATAAAGTTAAGTAGATTTTTACGATTTTATTCTTATAAATATAAACTATGAAAGCAATAGCTCCGTTTGTGTATGATATAATACACTGATTTGTTAGGGAAGAAACTTTGAACTTTTTGAGTATATTCATGTGTAGAAATAAGAGTTAATATTCCACAGGTGTTAACCTTGTAGACGATGAGATAAGTAAGTTAGTTATAGCATATAACTCATGAAACTCTTATGCAGCATCAATATGTTCGTTAAATGCTTTTTTCAAGCTCAAATGTATGTATGGTTTATTTGTTTTTGGCCAGCAGCAAAAATTTTCTAGCTATATTAATAACGTATTTATTGCCATATTATTAGAAATATATGTGGAAATTTATAAGATTTTCATATTCATATCGACTAAGTCGCAACTAGCATTTGAATTATTCGATAAGAATCCTAGTGTACAATTCATAGCGGTCCTTACACTGATCTAAAGCAATGAGTCCAGGAATGGCCGTTGATGCTGATAGAGGTTCGTCTCATTTTAAGACTGTTTATCAAGGGATTTTGTTACAATAATATACGTCTCTTTTGTGGGAGTGAACTCATGTTCGTCTCAAGATTCTTTAAGCAGGGGAAAAAGAAAGTGGGTAACATTATGCCAAGAAAATTCGTATTGGAATCATGAGGCCATGTTTTAGCAAACTAAAGGCTTATTAACGTTTTATGGGTACGGAATTTTCATGGGCATGCTTATTTTGGTCTTTTTGTGTATGCTCTCACATTCACCCATTTATAATGAGATGAACCACGCACGAACGTAACACTTTAACGCAATAGGCTATATTTGATTCTAATTCCATATTTTATCTTTATTATTCATTTATTCTTGTTGTCTTTAAATGCTTACTACCTCTATTTGGATTCATATATCTATGATTTTTGTGGTGTCATGTCTCGACAAAAGTTGCAATACGTCAATAATTTCTCTAATATCTTTATTATATCCTATTATGTACTTTGTTCTTATATCTTCCCTATATATTTAATTATATATTGTTTTTATTTTTTATTATTTGTTGTAAATTTATTATTTTTTTTATTGTATATTAATAAGATATTTCAATTTAGACCTTAATCATAATTTTAAAAATTAGATAAGTAAAGAAGAAATCGAGAAATATATTTAGCTATCAAAATTATAAAATAAAGCTATATTATTATATGTATTATATATTGGCTCTTGTTAGTTAATACACACGTTTTAGTCAGTTTTCGATGTTTTTTTTTTTTTTTTTTTATAACCATCTTCGCTAGTTATGTAAATGAATCATATTAAATTATTTTGCTTATTTCGAACAAGAACGAATTTAGTCTTATTTAAATCATTAGGTAAAAATAATGATTATATACTAAGTAAATTATTAAAAATCAATGTTATCGTACAAAAGTACGACAGATACAGGGAAAAAACAATCTTACATATAATTTTTGAAATCAGCGCTATAAAGCTTATATTACAAAAATGTAAAAAGCAATAAAAAAAAAAAATTTTTTTTTTCTCATAATATATGTAAATATCTCGGAATAAGTTATCGAACTTTCAGAAAATCAATTAATACTTGGAATCCAGGGTGTAAGCTTTATTACCAAAATGTAAAAAGTAAAATAAAAAAAAAAAAAAAAAAAAAAAAATTAGGGCTTCTGTTTAGAGGGGACAGAGGGGGGTTACGTTTTCCATACCCCCGTAGCGGAGGGGCCGGAGGAACCCCGGACATGAACCCAAAGTAACAAGAGTCCTTCACCCCAGATCTTCCCAATGATACCGAAAGTCCGTAGAGACCCCGAGACTACCTGCATCTTTGACGGTATTTACTTTGATTGGTATATCATCCTTTAGTTACTAAAAAAAAAAATTTGAAACTGACGGAGTCGTTCAAACTGTACACTGGGTTCTATATATTTTAGAATCATGTTTTTCACCGCCTAAGATATGAGCTGTTAGGTATCATCATACTAAAATATTAAAGAAACAAAAAAATTAAAACTGACGGGAGTCGTAAAACATAGAACAGGTCCGTATACAGTATAGTATATTAGGGTTAGAGGATAATATATTAGTATGATAGGGTAACATGACATATATATAGGTATATATAATTTTATAATATATATATTATATATATATATATAATTATAAGATTATATATATATTATGATCTTTTTATATTGAAATTTCATATTATATATATATATATATATTATATCTTAATTTATTATATATTATATTTATATCTGCTGATTTGAGAGGTTTATCACGCTTTACGGTGATTTTTATTGCAATGAAGAAACATTTTTTTTGTTATGTTTTCAGGGTTGTGATATATATTTTTGGTTACCTTTTATGTTTATGGTTTGGTTAAAACTTGTTTGTGTTTGCAATTAATTCACGTTGGGGGATTATGATATTTAGACGATGGTTTATGGATGAATTTTTGTTAAATATCACGAAGTTGATGTAAAAATTTCGGTTCGTTAGCATTATATTCTTGTCAGTATGATGATTAGACACGGGTTATGCTGAATTTTTTGTTAATATTTATACGGATGTTGATCGGTAAAATTGAACCAATTTGAATGTTAGAGATAGCTTGAAGACAAAGTGTGGAATTGAGGTTAGTTTTTGTACGAAGTGTTAGGTATTTACTGTTTATGTCTATTATTATTTATAATATATACTATATATATAAGTATATATTATATTATATTATATATTATAATAATAATATATATATTTATATATATGTCACCAGTATATAGATAAATATATATATGGGTTTAGATAATATTATATTATATATAATACAGTGTGCATACCTTTATTTTTCATAATATACATTCGCAAATATTAGAAAAATATATTCCATTCTACTTTTCGGGCATTTGGCGGAATGTTAAAAATAATAAATGTTATTCGCTATTTCGCAGCGTCGACAGCTTCGAATACGAAGAGTAAACGGACCTTGATGGGTCTTAGCAAAAAAAATTACAACTTTTATGATAAGTTGGTGAAAAGAGGTTGACTAATATCCGTCTCTAGGTAAGTGATCAGGAATTGGCTGCATTAGCATAATTGAAGAAAATCGAAGTCTGCAATCAAGCATGAATTGATTAATACATGAGATTAATAATAAAATATCAATAATAGATAATAATAATAATAATAATCATACATATTATTATTATTAGTATAGAAAATGACAATATAAATAAATAAAATAATAATAATTAATATTAAATAAAAAAGTAAATAATATAATAATATAATAATAATTATAGTGTTATATATAATAATATATCATAAATTAACAAGTACAAATACTAAATACTGATAATAATAATAATAATAAAATATAAAAATAATAATTAATTAATATTAGAATAAATCATAATAATAAAACACATTAACGAGTAATATTACTTGCTATTCAGAGCAGTTTTCTTTCGATTTCTTTGGGTAGTCATTGCCCGAGAAATTCGATAGAGAGATATTTTCAACGTAGAATTTTGTGCCTCGCTTGAACAACTGCTGACGGCATACGGTGATTATCACAGAGTGACGATAGTTTTAATGAAATGTGGTTCAGAAATGAGACCTTATTTCGTCAGATATTTTCACTGTGTCATGTAGAGATCGACTGGTGCCGAATCAAAAAAGCAGCTCTGATTCTTCTGAGTGTTGAGCAACATATATCTCATCATTTTATACACAAAAAGTTATTATGTTTTCCTGCATCTATTAAATGCCATCCAAACATAGAAATGTTGTGAATCTCAAAACAAAGAGTCAGCTAGAAGTTCTTCTACAGAGCGGTATCTGAAACGATGTTGAATGATTTTTAGTTCATACTATTTAATTGCAATAGAAATGAATTGTGGGTTGGTTTCTATGGAATAAGTGAAGAGATTTTATACTTCGTTACTTTATAGATGATGATTTGTGCTGGTCTTGTACTTACGTGTTAAAATCATTGTGTTTCACCAAACGCAGTAACGTTAAATTCAATGTCCCGCAAGGTATGGAGTATAAGCATTCTGTGACTCATTGTTTGATTTAAGGGGGGAGAAGGACTCATTCTATTGCAATAAATAGTATGAATCAAATCTTTAACACTTCTGATACCGATCTCAGAAAACAAGTCGAATCATTGGTATAGAGGAATTGGGACAATTATAAGTAGACAACATGGGATGCTTGAAAATAGAGTTTGATACCACATTGATACATAATGAAGGAAAACAAATCATCTAGTATAAAAATATAATAGAAAAAAACCAACCAACTTTAAAATTTGCAGAGGTCTGAAACTCTCAATCTTTGACTCTCGTTGATTGGCTTTAAAACCCACCCGAAAGGTTCTCTACCACATGGTGACGTAAACTGGTATTACACAGATGTATTTCATTTTTAAATATAAAAGTGTTAAATTTTAAAGACTAAAATTTGTGATATATTAGTTGAGGAAAAATTATTTTTTTCGAATTGCACAAGCGGACGGTGTTTTAATATTATAAGTTATGAATAAAGTAGTTGTGTGAAATTTTTGCAATAATTTTACATTGTCTAGTAATCTGTAAATAGGAGGCAGAAATTTCCATTATGATATATATATTGATATTTTATGTACTACCGAATGCAATTCATTGCATTATACTTATATATATAAGTATTCTATATATATAATATATATTATATATATATTATTATATATAAATTTAAAATTTATCTTCAAATATATATAAATTGATAGTATATACATATATATTATATAATATATATATTCATATTATATTATAATATAATATATTATATATATACATATATATATATATATATATATATATATATATATATATAAATATATATATATAGGGCGACTAAAATAAGGACCCCGCGCACGTTTTTTGATATCTGCAATCATTCACTAATCACCCATATTTTGCTGGATATGGCAGAAGCAAAGCCTGTGAACACAACTAGACCTCAATGGAAGATCGAGCATAGAATATATTGTGTCAAACATTACTACAAGAAATCCAA
>JABUQX010139545.1:12500-22500 GCA_015478945.1 Trachelipus rathkii
TTGGCCCACGTTAATTACTAGCTACCTTTTTTGTCCTTCCCCTTTGCTCCAAAGTTTGACAGATACCATGGGTCAATTTTGACCCACGGTAATTTTTTGTCCTTCATGGGTCAATTTTGACCCACAGTAATTTATTGTCCTTCCTTTAGGGGCTTAGCCCTTTTTTGATGTCTTAACCTTGTTTGACCATGATATTTAGGCCTTGACCTTGCCATATACCATGGGTCAATTTTGGCCCACGCTAATTTTTTACCCACTCGTGGCCCACCCGTCACATATTTCGTTCCTAACTTGTACGCATGTATGGACCTACCCTAACTTGAACACCTACACACGTGCACACACACACACACACACACACACACACACACACACACACACATATACATACATTCACTATGACACTTACATTTACCATAGACACTTACATTTACACTTATACTCACGTACAAACACACTACCATCCCTTTGGTCGTCCATGGGTCAATTTTGACCCACGGTAATTTTTTGTCCTTCCTTTAGGGACTTAGCCCTTTTTGATGTCTTAACCTTGTTTGACCATGATATTTCGGACTTGACCTTGCCATATACCATGGGTCAATTTTGACCCACGCTAACTTGATGGCTTTGATGGTTCCCAATCACCGTAATAAGTATCTAGTGATGTTCTATTAGTGTTCTATGAGTATTAGATGAGTGCCAGGTGAGTGCCAGTGAGTGCCAATGAGTGCCAATGAGTGCCAATGAGTGCCAAGTGAGTGCCAATGAGTGCCAAGTGAGTGCCACATAGTGCCAAGTGAGTGCCACATAGTGCCAACTGAGTGCCACTTTTTTCAAGCCTTTTCTAGCCTCCCCTGAGCCTAGAATAGCCCTAATATGGGTGTCTACCCCTAGGTTATAAGGTATGAGGATTCGATTGGTGTATATTACAAACTGCTAGGATGCTTCCTACTATGAGTTAGTCTTTTTCTAACACTTATACACACTATGACACTTATAAGCGCTTACACTCTCCATAGACACTTACATTAAACCATATACACTTACACTCACACCCACACGCAGATGCACTTACACTTACACTCACACACTCGATATTTTGATGCCTCAACTTTGATGCCTCAACTTTGATGCCCCAGCATAAATGCCTCAGCATTGATGCCCCAACTTTGATGCTCCATCATAAATGCCTCAGCATTGATGCCTCAACTTTGAAGGTTCATCTTTGATGACGTCATCTTTGATGACGTCATCTTTGATACCATCTATATTGATGATTCATCTTTGATGAAATCACCTTTGATGGCTCAGCTCTACCCACATCATAGAACAGAGTTAATATTAATGTCTTCCCCCGTTCATAAGCTGCCCACCAGGCCGCAGCAAGCCCCCTCCCCGCAAAGGATGGAGGCCCCGCACCCGCAGGTGCGACCCGCCGCGCGAATGAAAAATATATATACTATAAGTCATTCATTTTTATTTCATACTTAAACATTTCAAAGAATTTCTTTTCAAATATACTATGAATCATTCATTTTTATTTCATACTTAAACATTTTTATTAAAAACATTTTCGCGAACCTAAAACTGTAACTCATTACAGACCTATTATTTAACACATATATTTATTAACATTATTTTTACTTAATACTTTTTACTTAATACTTTTTAATTTATAAATTTTTAAAAATTGTATGTAAGAAGAAAAAAATTCAGAGTGTCTGATATATAAACATTTTATTTTACTACAATTGTACGAAATTTTACTAAAAACATGTGAGTTAAAGCAGTAAAACATGAGTTAAAGCAGTAAAGCAGTAAAACAAAAGCATACTAATCCCCCCCCTAGGTGTTAGGTAACACCTCTACTGTTTTACTGCTTTACTGCTTCTTTCTCAACTACTGCTTTAACTCTGCTACTGTTTTTAACTTTCTGCTTTACTGTTTTAACTCTCTGTTACTGTTTAACTCATATATTTATTAACGTATGTTTTTATTTTGTTTTAAAACATTAATTTATTTTATTCAAATAGAGAAACATTTTACTGTACTACATTTGTACGAAAATTTTACTAAAATATGTGTCTAAACCAGTAAATGGTAATAAAGCAGTAAAAAGCAATAAAGCTAAAACACACTAATTTCCCCTAAGGGTTATTAGTATGCTTTTGTTTTACTGCTTTACTGCTTTAACTTTCTGCTTTACTGCTTTAACTTTCTGCTTTACTGTTTTAACTTTCTGCTTTACTGCTTTAACTTTCTGCTTTACTGTTTTAACTCATATATTTATTAACATTATGTTTTTTATTTTGTTTTAATACTTTTTATTTATTTTATTATTATTTTTATTTATTTTTATTATTATTTTTATTATTTTTATTATTTTTATTATTATTTTTATTATTTTTATTATTTTATTTTTATTTTTATTATTATACTTAGTGTTATTTACTTCATGCCTATTGTTATTATTATTATTTAGAACACACATTCACTATGACACTTATACACACATTCACTATGCCACTTACATTCACTATGACACTTACATTTACCCATAGATACTTACATTTACACTTATACACACACACACACACACACACACACACACACACACACACACACACACACACAGACATTTACTTACACACACAGATTTACTTACACTCACACACCGATTTACTTACACACGCAGATTTACTTACACATATAACGTATAATTTATTAAAACATTTTATGTTTTAATTAAACACGTACATTTATATTACTCATTCAAATATAACTAAAATTATTTCAAAGTTTCTTAAAACTTCTATAATAAATCAATCATTATCTTTGAACAAAGAAATTATTATTAACTGTTAATACTTTTTGTTTATAAATTTTATAACTATCAAGTTTTAAAATAACTTTTACTAAAATTTTATGAAATTTTATTAAAAACATATATTTTACGTACCTTAAAGCAATAAATCAGTAGGGCCAGCCCCTAGCACCCCTCTACATCAAGCTATGCCACGTTTTGTTCTATTGACTTACTGCTTTACATCATCTTTAGCCATGTAATAAGTATAAAAATAACAAAATAAGTTCTTCTCTGCTAACATAACATGTATTTTATTAAAATCATTCTAAGTTTTTATTTAAAAATAACAATTATTCACTTACATTTATATTATTCACTCGATGTTAACTAAAAATATTTCAAAGTTTTTTAAATAATTCGGGTTTTCTTTATTATTATTATTATTATCTATGTACATTGACAATCCATCACGAGAAAACACAACAACCCGCACTCCTTACAGATACGAAACTGACCTCTCTGTAAAATGTGTTGAAATAACTACTTTAGGCCTAAATTTAGGATAATCCTTTTTGTAACCCGAGGCGATTTAAGCCTAATTCCAGGTCAAAATATATTTCAAACTGACCTTTTTCTGTAAAATGTGGTGCAATAACTACGTTAGGCCTAAATTTAGGCCTAAATTTAGGATAAGCCTCTTTGTAGACGGGCTAATTTAATCCTAATACCAGGTCAAAAGGTATTTCCCGTATAGACAAGAATCATTGTTATTATTATTTTTATAAATATATTTCCAACTGAAACATGCTGGATCGGTAAGATCCTTTAAGCAGGTAAGAAGGAATCCTTACTTGTGATTGGTCGGAGTAATCCTTATCTCTATATGGCCTCGTATGTGATTGGTTGAGAATTATTTTATCGTCTTTTGAAAATTAACGTTGTTCTTTAAACTTGTATTTGAGCAGGTGTGTGTTTTATTATCTTTTAGACCCAAACTCATTTTAAAATCATAGTCATTTTAGCTGTTAAGCGGTGCACAAGTTATCTGATTTGTATTAAAAGTGTTTTATTTTTACTAAGTGTATATCATATTTATAATAAATACTTACATTGAGGAATAATTATTAATTTCACTAGAATAGATAATAATTAATTCACTAGTTCATAAGCTAACCACCAGGGCTCAGCATGAGCCCCACCCGCAAAGCCAGCCAACCCCGCACCCGCAGGTGCGTCCCGCCGCGTCCGCCGCGTCCGCCCGCAGGCGCAATATTTCCGCGTTCCCGCCCGCCGCGCGCGCCCGCAGGCGCAATATTCACCAAGCAATCACACACACACACACACATACACACACACGCACACATACACACACACACACACACACACACACACACACACACACACACACACACACACACACACACACACACACACACACGCACACTCACTTACACATATAACGTATAATTTATTAAAACATTTTATTTTATTTTAGTATTATATAGTGTTAATTACTTCATGTCTGTGTTATTATTTAGAACACACATACACAAACACACACGCACACATACACACACACTCACCACACACTCACTTACACATATAGCGTATAATTTATTAAAACATTTTATTTTATTATTATACTTAGTGTTATTTACCTCATGCCTATTGTTATTATTATTTAGAACACACATACACACACACACACAACACACACACACACACACACACACACACACACACACACACACACACACACATACACACACACATACGAACCACCCACTCGATATTTTGATGCCTCAACTTTGATGCCTCAGCTTTTGATGCCTCAACTTTGATGCCTCAGTTTTGATGCCTCAACTTTGATGCCTCAGCTTTTGATGCCTCAACTTTGATACCTCAGCTTTTGATGCCTCAGCTTTGATGCCTCAACTTTAATAACTTAGCTTTGGTACCTCAGCTTTAGTGGTTCATCTTTGATGACTCATCTTTGATGGCGTCATCTTTGATACCACCTATATTGATGATTCATCTTATAAGCAGTTACACTTACCATAGACACTTACACTTACACTTATACACACATACACTATATCTCTTATTCACACATACGCACATACACATAGACACTTACACTCACACATAGACACTTACACACACACACACACACAATATATATATATATATATATATATATATATATATATATATATATATATATATATATATATATATATATATATATATATATATATATATATATATATATATATATATATATATTTCATTCGCGCGGAAATATTGCGCCTGCGGGCGCACGCGGCGGGCGGGAACGCGGAAATATTGCGCCTGCGGGCGCACGCGGCGGGCGGGGACGCGGCGGGACGCACCTGCGGGTGCGGGGTTGGCTGCCTTTGCGGGTGGGGCTCATGCTGAGCCCTGGTGGTTAGCTTATGAACTAGTGAATTAATTATTATCTATTCTAGTGAAATTAATAATTATTCCTCAATGTAAGTATTTATTATAAATATGATATACACTTAGTAAAAATAAAACACTTTTAATACAAATCAGATAACTTGTGCACCGCTTAACAGCTAAAATGACTATGATTTTAAAATGAGTTTGGGTCTAAAAGATAATAAAACACACACCTGCTCAAATACAAGTTTAAAGAACAAAGTTAATTTTCAAAAGACGATAAAATAATTCTCGACCAATCACATGCGAGGTCATATAGAGATAAGGATTACCCCGACCAATCACAAGTAAGGAAAACATTTCCTTTTTACCTGCTTAAAGGATCTTACCGATCCAGCATGTTTCAGTTGGAAATATATTTATAAAAATAATAATAACAATGATTCTTGTCTATACGGGAAATACCTTTTGACCTGGTATTAGGATTAAATTAGCCCGTCTACAAAGAGGCTTATCCTAAATTTAGGCCTAAATTTAGGCCTAACGTAGTTATTGCACCACATTTTACAGAAAAAGGTCAGTTTGAAATATATTTTGACTTATATCGCCTCGGGTTACAAAAAGGATTATCCTAAATTTAGACCTAAAGTAGTTATTTCAACACATTTTACAGAGAGAGGTCAGTTTCGTATCTGTAAGGAGTGCGGGTAGTTGTGTTTTCTCGTGATGGATTGTCAATGTACATAGATAATAATATGTGAAAACCCAGATTATTTAAAAACTTTAAAAATATTTTAGTTAACATCGAGTGAATAATATAAATGTAAGTGAATAATTGTTATTTTTAAATAAAAACTTAGAATGATTTTAATAAAATACATGTTATGTTAGCAGAGAAGAACTTATTTTGTTATTTTTATACTTATTACATGGCTAAAGATGATGTAAAGCAGTAAGTCAATAGAACAAAACGTGGCATAGCTTGATGTAGAGGGGTGCTAGGGGCTGGCCCTACTGATTTATTGCTTTAAGGTACGTAAAATATATGTTTTTAATAAAATTTCATAAAATTTTAGTAAAAGTTATTTTAAAACTTGATAGTTATAAAATTTATAAACAAAAAGTATTAACAGTTAATAATAATTTCTTTGTTCAAAGATAATGATTGATAAGAAACTTTGAAATAATTTTAGTTATAATTGAATGAGTAATATAAATGTACGTGCTTAATTAAAACATAAAATGTTTTAATAAATTATACGTTATATGTGTAAGTGAGTGTGCGTGTGTAAGTAAATCTGTGTGGTGTAAATGGAAATCTGCGTGTAAGTAAAGCTATGATGATGATGATGATATTGATGTGTAAAAGTGTGTGTGTGTGTGTGTGTGTGTGTGTGTATAAGTGTAAATGTAAGTATCTATGGGTAAATGTAAGTGTCATAGTGAATGTGTGTATAAGTGTCATAGTGAATGTGTGTTCTAAATAATAACAATAGGCATGAAGTAAATAACACTAAGTATAATAATAAAAATAAAAATAAAATAATAAAAATAATAAAAATAATAATAAAAATAAAATAATAAAAATAATAATAAAAATAAATAAAAATAATAATAAAATAAATAAAAAGTATTAAAACAAAATAAAAAACATAATGTTAATAAATATATGAGTTAAAACAGTAAAGCAGAAAGTTAAAGCAGTAAAGCAGAAAGTTAAAGCAGTAAAGCAGAAAGTTAAAGCAGTAAAGCAGAAAGTTAAAGCAGTAAAGCAGTAAAAGAAAAGCATGTTACCTAACACCTAGGGGGATTAGTGTGCTTTGTTTTACTGCTTTACTGCTTTGCTCATGTTTACTGCTTTAACTCACATGTTTTATTGCTATTTCGTACAATTGTAGTAAAATAAAATGTTTATATATCAGATATAAAATAAATAAAAAGTATTAAAACAAAATAAAAAACATAATGTTAATAAATATATGAGTTAAAACAGTAAAGCAGAAAGTTAAAACAGTAAAGCAGAAAGTTAAAACAGTAAAGCAGAAAGTTAAAGCAGTAAAACATGAGTTAAAGCAGTAAAACAGTAAAACAATAGAGGTGTTACCTAACACCTAGGGGATTAGTATGCTTTGTTTGCTGCTTTACTGCACACAACTCATGTTTACTGCTTTATCACATGTTACAGTAAAGTACAATACAATTGTAATAAAATGATTATATATCAGACACTCTGGATTTTTTCTTCTTACATACAATTTTTAAAAATTTATAAATTAAAAAGTATTAAGTAAAAAGTATTAAGTAAAAAATAATGTTAATAAATATATGTGTTAAATAATAGGTCTGTAATGAGTTACAGTTTTAGGTTCGCGAAAATGTTTTTAATAAAAATGTTTAAGTATGAAATAAAAATGAATGACTCATAGTATATTTGAAAAGAAATTCTTTGAAATGTTTAAGTATGAAATAAAAATGAATGACTTATAGTATATATATTTTTCATTCGCGCGGCGGGTCGCACCTGCGGGTGCGGGGCCTCCATCCTTTGCGGGGAGGGCGCACGCTGCGCCCTGGTGGGTAGCTTATGATCTAGGGGAAGACATTAATATTAACTCTGTTCTTTGATGTAGGGTAGAGATGAGCCATCAAAGGTGATTTCATCAAAGATGAATCATCAATATAGATGGTATCAAAGATGACGTCATCAAAGATGAGTCATCAAAGATGAACCTTCAAAGTTGAGGCATCAATGCTGAGGCATTTATGATGGAGCATCAAAGTTGGGGCATCAATGCTGAGGCATTTATGCTGGGGCATCAAAGTTGAGGCATCAAAGTTGAGGCATCAAAATATCGAGTGTGTGAGTGTAAGTGTAAGTGCATCTGCGTGTGGGTGTGAGTGTAAGTGTATATGGTTTAATGTAAGTGTCTATGGAGAGTGTAAGCGCTTATAAGTGTCATAGTGTGTATAAGTGTTAGAAAAAGACTAACTCATAGTAGGAAGCATCCTAGCAGTTTGTAATATACACCAATCGAATCCTCATACCTTATAACCTAGGGGTAGACACCCATATTAGGGCTATTCGGGGCTCAGGGGAGGCTAGAAAAGACTTGAAAAAAGTGGCACTCAGTTGGCACTATGGCACTCATAACTATAATGGCACACACTTGGCACTCATTGGCACTCACTTGGCACTCATTGGCACTCATTGGCACTCACTTGGCACTCACCTGGCACTCACCTGGCACTCATCTAATACTCATAGAACACTAATAGAACATCACTAGATACTTCTTACGGTGATTGGGAACCATCAAAGCCATCAAGTTAGCGTGGGTCAAAATTGACCCATGGTATATGGCAAGGTCAAGGCCGAAATATCATGGTCAAACAAGGTTAAGACATCAAAAAAGGGCTAAGTCCCTAAAGGAAGGACAAAAAATTACCGTGGGCAAAAATTGACCCATGGTATCTGTGTGTGTGTGTGTGTGTGTGTGTGTGTGTATGTGTGTATAAGTGTAAATGTAAGTGTCTATGGGTAAATGTAAGTGTCATAGTGAATGTGTGTATAAGTGTCATAGTGAATGTGTGTGTGTGTGTGCATGCGCACGTGTGTAGGTGTTCAAGTTAGGGTAGGTCCATACATGCGTACAAGTTAGGAACGAAATATGTGACGGGTGGGCCACGAGTGGGTAAAAAATTAGCGTGGGCAAAAATGACCCATGGTATATGGCAAGGTCAAGGCCTAAATATCATGGTCAAACAAGGATTAAGACATCAAAAAAGGGCTAAGCCCCTAAAGGAAGGACAATAAATTACTGTGGGTCAAAATTGACCCATGAAGGACAAAAAAGGTTAAGACATCAAAAAATAGGGCTAAGCCCCTAAAGGAAGATCAAAAATTAGTGGGCAACACGTACAGTGGAAGACCCAAAGAGGTAGCTAAAATTGGCGTGGTAAAAATGACCCACGGAAGATCAAAGGGTAGCCAAAAATACCGTGGGCAAAAATTGACCCATGGGCGAAAAAATTAGGGGGGCGTAAAATAGGGGGGTAATACGTACAACGGTTGCGGACGCAACCGTTTGGCGCAACCCTTCTTCGAAGGGTTGCCAAAAAAGGGTTGCCGAAAAAAATTAGGGTTCTCAAAAAAATTAGGGTTCTCAAAAAATTAGGGTTCTCAAAAATTAGCTCAAAAATTAGGGTTCTCAAAAAATTAGGGTTCTCAAAAAATTAGGGTTCTCAAAAAATTAGGGTTCTCAAAAAATTAGGGTTCTCAAAAAATACCGTGGGCCAAAAATGACCCAGAGAAAAAGGTCGGTCAGGTCCAGGCCAAAAAGGTCAAGGCCAGGTAAAAATACCCTCAGGGAAACAACGTGGCGGTCAAATCAAGGCATTAAGAATGGGTTGGCATTTTTACCAGGTGGTGCTCAATAAGGGTAAATTTGGGTTATCATTTTTGCCCAACACGACCAATATAAAAATTTATATTTATATATATATATATATATATATATATATATATATATATATATATATATATATATATATATATATATATATATATATATATATATATATATATATATATATATATATATATATATATATATATATATAGATATATATATATATATATAATATATATATATATATATTCGAAATTTGATGGAAAAAACACCATAAGAAAAAACTCACCCAATCATTTCCAAATTCTAAAAAAAAACAAAAAAAAAAAACAATCGTTTTAGTAGGAAAAAAAATATTCAT
>JABUQX010139546.1:0-22500 GCA_015478945.1 Trachelipus rathkii
GGGAAACGAACTAAAGACAGACATGTCCTACAACCACACCAAAATTATTTATGATTGCTTAAATTAAATCAATATCAAACTGTTGAATCCGATTTGATAAAAAACTCGGTAAATTTACTTTTGATTAGACACAGTTAGTCAAGCTTGGATTCGGCACATTTGGACTAATGTGCAAAATACTATTAAAGACATACAAAAGCGTCTCATTTATATATGAATATCACAGTAGATGATACAAACATTATAGGGACGAGGTTGTAAAGGTGTGATAACAACTGTGACGCCACACAACTTAAGAAATTTACCTGTTGGTATACTAAAAACAAATATTGAAATTCATTTAAGACACAAAACGTGACAATTTACTAAAGCATGATCACGATCTGAAACTTAAATACCTATTTTACAAAAAAATTTCCATAGTGGATGCTTTTTGAAAATTGCGATACTTTCAATTGAGATACACCATTATTACTTACTTCATATAGCTGAAAAATCCATAACAAAACTCATTTTAAGACATTACCAAATATTTCAAATAGTTGTAAATTTGGAAAAATCGTACCTTTTACGGAGTTCTAACTTGAATAAGTTGTGAAAAACAGTTAACTTATAGACAAAGCGTAATGTTAATAATCATAGTTTAAGACTATTCTTTTTATCATGAAATACGAGCGAACGCATGATATGAAGAAATCATTTACTGAACTCAAGATATAGAGGCAAGAGAGTCCCATCGCACGACTAACTGACAGTTTGGTTGAGCAATTAATAAAGAAATAGCTCGGCATTTCCAAAATAACCAAGAACTATTTTCGATTTCAATACTGACACGATGCTAACAATTTGATTAGGACGAGAAACTCTTTCTTCTTTATACGATCATTTCCTCAGCTACGTAAATACAAGATATCCCCTTCGATGACTGCAAACGAGGGATAGAACATGATTTTGAGGAACATTAATTGAAATTTGTTCACATTTTAAAGGACGAAGCATACCGTAATTATTCTTCCACATTCACTCACAAAAAACGGACGTCTTCGCCAATCACACCGCGGGGGAAGTTAAAACCTGAATGGTCAGCCTGCTGAACGTCCGTGATCAAACAGAAGAGAAAGTCACCCACCAGCATCCTAACTAGAGAGACTTTCAGCCACATAGTGGAGAGGAAAATAAGACTTCGACTGATAGCTCTTCACATGAAAAGTCAGCTGAAGAAATTGAGGTTACTTTGCTAAAAGCGCAAATACGAATGACTCACGACTAAAACTGTATGTGTCAGAATGCGAAGATTTCTCCCACCTTCCACAACTGATCACAGTTACAGAGGACCAAGAATATACGACTCAGCCATATAACAACGGTTGGAACGAACAGCCCATAAGTACATGAAGGTCTTTGATAGGTTCCCTAGGAAAGTTCTGCAATACAATCATTTAGTGTGAACGGTCGATATTGCCTCAATGTACTGCCGTTAAAACTTCCAACAACCCCGGCACCCCTCTCCAACCCCGCAGCGGAACTCCACATTTCGCCACGCGGAATGGAGGGTTTGGCCTGTGACGATACACACATCCCGGGACAGATTGGGTGGTATACCATTAAGGTGGGGGACACAGTAGTCTTTGTTGTGAGTAGAAGAATTCGTTGTAATTTTTGTTTACGCAATGCAACTTTTGTATGAATAAAGTCTAATTTTGGGCGGGGAAAATTATTAATTTTACAATATTAAGGATAATGATAATGATAGTCATAATAACGGTAAAACATTTATAGTCTATTATCCTAACTTTCAAATTACCTGTTACTCGATGATAGAAAGACAAATTTTTATAATTAATAATTACATCACAATGGTAATGAAAAATTAATTTATTACTGCACAGATATATGGTTTTATGATATATACAGCAGCGATGTATTTTTAGATATGCAAGTGAATAATTTATTATAAAATAATAACGATGTATGCTAATATTATCGGGCGCATTAATAAAATAGATATTTATAGTACTTATTGTAATTATGTTATATCGTGGTTGATGGAAATGTATATTATATTTAATAGATTTAAATGGAATAGAAACTTTACTTGTAAAAATAATCAAGGGCAAGAGGGGGTAATTAACAATGCATCTGAAATCGAAGGTTTTAATGATGAGAGGGTGACTCAAATGGACGAAGTGGGGACTTCTAGCGGGTCAGCCTTCTCTCCCACAGCTGAGTCAATTTCTTCCCCCACAGGAGTCCTCTACGACTTTACATTGTAACTCAATTGCATGGTGAGATTAATAACGCTAATGACAATAATAATAATGATATACATACGACTACATGTGATTGTAGAATTAGGAATGATAGCCATAATAATCGGCAATAAGCGACTTTTGTAAATTCTTATGACATATACTTTGAAACGTCAATTAGGCTTGTGAATGAGTATACGCTTGTGTATCCACCACCACCCCGGGACTCGGACCTGCTCCCTAACTGCCACTTTTTCGATACCCACGCTGAGGGGACGAAGGCGGAAATGGGAGGTCTGATTCAGACTATGTGTATTTCCACTTATTTTTTGTTGTAAATATACATAAATGATAAAATTAACTTTGTAATATCAACGTGAAGGGGTGGCGATAACTTCAACACCTTCATGAAAACTCGAATTGTAATAGCTTTAAATGGAGATGAAGGAGGTTCTTCTTCCACTTCTCGATTGACATGGACGGGTCATTAATATTTATAAGAAATAACTGTCAATGTGACTAATATCAGGTAATATCTGTAACGTAGGACAAGTTTCTGGATAGCACACCTCTATTTGAAGTCGTTGCAGCTTCGTTACGAGAACTATAACTTTTTATGATATAAGTTGACTATTACACTATCGAATAAACTAACAATGAAATTTAGTTATAGACTAACCATTTGGAAGTTGCACGATGCACATCCTGATAATAACCTAACTTGTACCATGAATTAGGATATAAGGGGGGTGCTTCTATATGAGGCACCTGCATGCCGCGCAATGGCGCTGCATGTAACTCACATTTATAAATAAAGAGGGTAATTGAAACTTGATTTGGCTGTTAGATTAGATTTATCAATGTTGCAGCTATAACTTGTACAGGATCACATCATAATTTATATGTCTCCAGGCATGCCATTTCTCAACAATATAACAAGAACAGGGACTTCACTTAACTCGCCTTTAGTACCATTATCTAATAGAATCCTAGCTAACGAATATATCGTAGTATTTTTTCTTGTAGTACAACTTCGAGGACATATTCTGATTTTTATACCAATCATGTTGGAAAATACATAATCATTTCCCTCTAGCCGCTGTCTCTTTAAATATACGTTTTAAGATAAAAAATTAGTTAATACATTACAAAAAAAAAGAAATACAAAGTCTTGTTCTTAAATCCTTATCGAAGCATCCTAATTTATTATACATTTAAAGAATGATCAACACAAAAGATGGCGCTTTATCTGTCCAAAGTAAAAGGAAGTATAAGGAGGCGTGGCTTATTTTGACAGATTGTGGAATAAGTCTATATGTCCTGCCATTCATCACATTGACTGAGTAATGAAACCTATATGTGGGTGAGGAGGACGGGAGGAGGGTGGTTAATGGATTTGCTTACTATTGGTACGGGAGGGGGTTGAACAAGACACATGCAATCGCTGGTTTGATGAGGGGGGAAGGGAAAGAGTGAAACGTCTTGCGAGAGTTGCCTCTAGCATATTATAGAGAGGATATTTATATATTGCGAGTGGCGGCAAATTACCCATGCATCGATAGATACGACAGATACCAATGTGGGATAAAGCCACACTACAGACTGAAGGGAGTAGAAACGTACATAGGCACGCATCTTTGTGCAGATATCGAGATCTCAAGTAATGTGAGAAATCAATACAGTTATATAGCGGATTACGCGAGGGGGTAATTTTGTTTCTGGGGTCGAGTCTGTACTGTCGCAAGTAGAACGACTGACCGCGTCGGATGGCATAGAGCTTCTAATTTAGCCGTTACTTGACGATTATTGAACCAGACTCATGACGCCGCTGGGCTTTTTTAGCCTTACCAATCTGGCCTAAATATTTAATAGATGATCTTTACTGGATTGCACAACTCTTGCCAAGTTGTAATAACAACACGGCACTAGAATCGATTTTCGGTGAACAGCCTACTAATATTTTACGTGCGGAACGCGAGTGTAACAAAGAAATTAATTATCACTATATACTATAGTACTCTTTGTGGTAGACTGATCAGTTTTGAACTATTTAATACAAGCGAAACAAGTGTTCATGCTAGTGCCGTTTCGCGCTTCAATGTCATCTTTGCTTGGAGATTTAAGGAACTGTTGTTCTGTTTAATTTAGATGAGCATATTCAATAAGCCTAGTTCGATCTTCATTGAGAAGACATGTTGCAACACTGTTGAGAGAACCAGTTTTAGAGAGATTAAACGTATATAATAGAAAAATTTTATACATGCTAATCCCAAAGAACATTGTGTACTTAGGTCTAGTCGGAGAAACAGTATTGTCTAGTTTCAACTATTAGGCAGAGAAGGGTAATCTAGGCCTAGTAAGGATAAGATTCGACTTGCTATGGTAACTGTTTGCTAAAGCCAACAACTATCAATACTAATTCTAGACGCATTCCTCGTCTATGATAACTTTGCCGAATTAACGATAGTCGGACTGCGGCCTCAATTAATTTGCTACCGCCACACCATTCGGCACACCCCTATACAAATAATGTTGACAGGGCAACCTAGTCTCCAGAGTAAAAGAATTTCATGCGAGAGTAGAAACGCCAGAGCGTACGCAATTATCATATGAAGCTAAAGCGCTATGGTGAGTGCACCTCTACTTGTCGTTCTCCAGATAAAAACATAAACTGACGTGTCACTCTATGTATTAACACGAATAAGGTATGGCGACTTACTATACAGCCAGCCGCACCTATGGGAAGAAGAAAAATAGTCTAGCAAAGACATTTTCGCACTTTACAGTACTATACCTCTACACTGACGGTGGACGTGGCACACCACAGTTAGTTAAAGGGGATGATTTATTTAATGACGTCAATATACAGTTTTTACAAAAATAATGCTTACTTCAATTGCAAATAGGCAGAGTTACATATCTGTACCCGAGCAACAATGGTTGATACAGCTATTATGACAAAACGAGTGCCCACCAAAAGATTTTCATAACACGTTCGGTGAAATAAATTTAATTGAACTACTTTGCAACATTGTTAGACGTTGAATTTTAATTGTTCTCTTAAGGCTAAAAAATAAATTAGGCGATAACTTATCTGAACAAGAATTTAGCTAAACATATAGAGATAAGACTTTACACGACGGCTAAGGGTGTATTGTGTCAATTGCAGAACTACGCATAGTTAGTAAGACATGGGGAAGTGGCGTGCCCAAGAGAAAAGCACAATGAGAATACCGGAATTACGCAATTGGGGCGTAGGTAGCTTAGTTGAATGGAATTCTCAGAATTCCATTGTGGAAGGGTTAACTGCCTCATCTAAATCGCACGTTGAAAACGAACGGTACAAATTACTGGATGTACTCTATAATAATACACATTAAATTTAACATTAATTAAATGATACGATAATAATAAAAAATAATTAATAATAATAAAAAAATATTATATACATATGAATATTAACAAAATCAACAATATTAATTATAATAATAAGAACTAACTAATAATGAGAAATAAAAACAGTAATAATAATAAAAGGCAATAATAAAAGCGAAGGTAATAAATAATAAATACATAATAATTATATAAGTATATGGTGTTTATTACATAATAAGTAATAATAATAATTAATATAAAATAATCATATAATAATATAATAAAATAATAATGAGAATAAGAGTAATAATAATAATAAGAATAATAAAGCGTATAAGTGTATAATATAATAATTATTATACATAATTAAACTATGAATAATAAAATAATAATAACTAAGATAAGTAATATATAAAAATAATAATAATGAGAATAAAAGTAAATAAATAATAGATAAGAATAATTAATACAGGTAAGAAATAATAATAATAATAAAATAATATAATAACTAATACACTAATAATAATATATAAAAACATAATAGTAACAAATAATAATTAATACAGTAAAATAATATAAATTATTATGAAGTAATTAAGTTTGTACCTACCGATAATAGTAGCGAAGCAGGTGATGATAATGACTTTGATGACTATTTGTAATAAATATATAATAAACTTACCACGTAAAAAAGGGTTAAAATTGGAATGAACTGAAAGATATACATTCAGGATGGGTGTAGATTTCAAACGAGATACGCTATAGACAGGAGACATGATGGTTATAATAAGAGACCTAATAAAGGGGGCTGAAAACTAGTGGGTTAAAGAAGCGAGCCTGGTTACAGAGATATTTCACTTTCCATTACGGGGCGAGGAGGTGTCCACTTTGTGCTGTTGACACTATCCACAGGCACACAGCTAGAATAATTAGTACCACTAACTTTTAGACGACCTAAAACTTTAAAAATTCGACTTTTCTTGGAAACATTCTTGGGTCTTGGATTTGTATGTCCTATTATGGAGGAACAAATACATAAATACAGAATCACTTGAGGGAATTAAATACTCGGACATTGCTGTTCTAAAGAGCGGAATATAGCTTTCAGATTCTATGCACTAGTAGAGTAAAGAAAATTTTACAGAGTTTGTGACGTCTGTCAAAAAATACAGAGCGTTAGAAGGATATCTCCAGAATTCGATGTTTTCAATTTTTAAGGAACTGGTCTCGGAACAAAACGTTCGACCCCCAAACATGTGGACTTTTGTGTACAAAGCCTCACCAGTATAGTTATGGGGCTTCAATTATCTGCTACTGTTTTTACATCGAAAGATTTTACGTAAGTAATATCCGCTTCGCCTACCTCTTGAGGCAGGCGACGGCTAAGACTACCCGGTGGTTGAAATGTGTTAGTGGGTCGACAATTAATTTTTCCGTTCTTGAGTGGCTACAACTAAAGAACGACCTCATCTCAGACCGGGGAAGACCTATTAGTTATCACATCCACAATTATTTGAATGACGTGTGTTAACCTACATCAACATAGATATATTAATCACAACAGCCTAACTGCCACCACTCGTTTCGATAACGGACCTAAGCAGAAATAATTAATCAAGCTCTTCATAGTACAGAACATGCTTTGAACGGTGTATCGAATTAATTGATAGGTAGAGAGAGATGACAGGGTTACAATGGCACCCTAGACATAACTTGTTTGCTTCTTGGGCACTGTAATCTGTTTAGAATTAAGCACTATAACATGTTGACGACAGAGGGGTCACTACAGCAGTGTTCCTTAATGTTTGGACGCATTTCTAAAAGAATTTTTTTTAAATTTCAAACACGTGCCAGGAAAGCTTGTTGCACGAAGGACGGCACAACCTTCAGTGCCACTTAGGTGTCAGGTCAAAGATGCCTATTTTGAGAGAAAAATATAGAGTGGTCTTTTAATGCGAGTAGGCCTTTAGCACCACAACGGTTGTATATAAAAATAAAAATATGATTATGGTTCCCGAAAGGAGTCCTACAAGGACAGGATATCGTGTTAGTAAGTATCTCAAACAGGTATGAAAGTATGTATGAGGAAAACTAGAGAGATACTTCAGGTACCTTTAGTGGTACTTAAACGGAAATAAAAAAGAATAAACGTTTATATTTAAAAGGCAAGGGAAGGAGGCAGTACGAAAATTTAAACATGTAAGAAATTATTTCACATACATATACCGATAGGAACCGCTTGAAAACCTCACAGAGTAAAATAAGATTAAAATAAATAAAAACACAAGAAGAAAAAAGGGGGAAAGAGAGAGAGAGAAGAAAAAAAAGGGGGGGGGCTTTTTAAGTTCTGCATGCAACTCTTAGAGTTAGACAGTAATTTAAATTAAAACTTATCCTTCAAAAAAAAATGCATCTTTCTTTCACTAATCTATGTATGTAAAACTAATCGGCTTGAATAACGGCATCGTTGCGTAAATATTAATAGTTGTGTAATAAATTCACCTTAGGCACGAGGTATCTGATTACACAAAAATATAATCGTGTTACGACGAGGAGGGGCTGTTGATAGAAGAGTTCGAAATTAAGATCAATACCCCCCGAGGTGGGGGATTATAGAAAAGAGTCTTTATACTGTAACTTATTGGTACAAAACTGATATTGTAATACGAATAAAATTTGACATTAAAAATAATTTAATGTAAAATACAAATACAACAAAACAAAAAAAAAAAAAAAAAAAAAAAAAACAAACAACCTGTTGTAGAGGACAGGATATTCCACCTCTTGCCCTCACTATTCACATAATTATAGGATGATCGTGAAGTATCTGTACTATTCCGTCGTTTATAACTTTTCTGGCACACACACTTGTAATCATCATCTCAAAAAGGGAGAGTATTCTCCGTTATGTTAGTTTTAATTACTTATTGGTATTTTTCATTCTATGTAAGAAAAACATATTCGGTGACGTAAACAATTAGTCACTGACCAAAATGCTACCACATTCGAGAAAATGCACTGTGCATTTGAGGGAAGGCAAGGGCAGTTGAACCAGTTCAAGTTACAAGAAAAGAAGTCGCCACTTAAATTTCGGCTCGTTGACGACGGAGACATTGTGTTTAGATCGTACGTAAGTCTATTATGTTTAGACTGTTCAACTAATACTATCAAATTAATGTGAAACTGGCCCATTGTGTTAACCTTTAAACATTGATACCATTATTCACATCTGTTCTTATATTGACCACCATTTATGTTATATTCGTATATATTCATGAATGGCTGAGTCAGAGTTCGAGTTCGATTCACCCCTTTTACATTACCAACTGCATTAAATTCTTCAAGGGTTAAACTGCATATATATATATTATATATTATATATATATAACTTATTATTATTTTATCTTTTATAATGATATATATTAAATACTATACAAATATATAATACTATATAATTATATAGTTATTATAATAATTAATATATATAGTATTATGAAATATATAATATTAATATATATTAGATATATATATATTATAGTATAAGTAGTATGGGATCGCATATTTGACAACGAAATGGACATGAGGACCTCCGTTACTCCGCAGATCTAGGACTTTAAATTGACCACGAGCACTTTTTACCATGAACCTGTGATCACTTTTTTTGATGACCCAAATTTTTAACTGACCTTGACCTTTTTTTGGGCCTTAACCTTTTTTCGACCAACCCCTACCCTTTGATCTTTCATGGGTCATTTTTGGCGCCACGGTTGTTATATTTGGCAACACTTTAATATTTATGCAGACCCTAATTGTTATAGACAGCCCTATTCAGGTACGAAAGGGCCACTATATTATTCTTCGGTTGTTGAAACCTTGTACGTACCTCAACACTATATTTTTTCGTTCCATAGGGTCACAGTTTTGCCACGATTGGATAGTTTTGTGTTTCCATATTTGAGGGGCTATTAGCCTTTTTGTGATGTCTTAATCTCCTTAATTGTTACATACGAATACACGCGCGACTGGCAGGTTGTTGTTTTTCCACGCGCATGCAGTATCAGCCGCGCTCGAGTTCCACGCGCGTGCGCAGTTCCCCATCAGACACTGAAAAGTAGGTTTCCAACCAGCCGCCGCGCTTTATGATCCATATACCCTCTTGTATCACACCATCAGACCGTCCACCACATGACTGCAACACACAATACAAATCATCACCACAGAAATTTTTTACACACACACGCACTTATACCACCATACGCCCACGTTGGTTATAGACTAATTGTAATCCGTTTCCTTACTACAATTTTCCAACTCTAGTTAATGACTTTAACATATGTTCGAGTTCCCCATCGGTCATAATCAAAATAGAACTCGACGCTCCCTCCAAACAGGCAACTCTGACCTTTTAACCAACACCACGTCCACGCGGTAACAACACACACACCACGATCTACAAACTATTTATATAAATTCTCTTTTTTCCTGCTTTTTGAAATTACAGATTTACTTAGCACTGCCGCACAACAGATTTATACACATCACACACCACCACGCACACACACGACACCTACACGCAACACAACACGCACACAACCCCTCCCACGCAACACTCACTTACACATATAAAACGTATAGATTTACTTAAAACATTTATGTCTTTTAATTAAACCGTACATTTATATTACTCATTTCAAATATAACTAAATTATTTAAAGTTTTGATAAACTCTAAATAATCATCATTATTTTTGAACAAAGATATTTATTATTGAACTGTTAATACTTTTTGTTTATAATTTTATAACTATATAGTTTTAAAATAACTTTTAATATATATATAATGAGACAATTTTATTAAAAACATATATTTTTGCGTACGCTTAAAGCAAAAACTTCAGTACAAATCAGTAAGGCAGCGTAGCGCCACCTCTACATCAAGCTATGCCAGGTTTTGTTCTATTGACTTACATGCTTTACACATCTATATCTTTAGCCATGTAATTAAGTAGAAAAAAACAAAATACGTTCTTCTCTGCTAACATAACAACATTATTATTATTATTTAAAACTCATATCTAAGTTTTTAATTAAATAATAACAATTATTCACTTACATTTTATATTATTCACTCGATGTTAACTAACAAATCTTCAAAGTTTTTTAAATATTCGGGTTTTCTTTATTATAATTAATCAGTCAATTTTTTATATATCAGTATGTATTTCCAATTAAATAGACCAGAACTTCTTAAATTTCGTTACATCCTTACAGATAACAAACCTACCATCTAATTTCTCTCTGTATAGTAGTGGCTGTAGTACCAACAGTAGTTAATGAAGTGGCTGTAGTTGTTCCGTATTTGAGTATAGCCCGGGGCGATTTAAGGAACTGTCCAGATCAAAATCAGATATATTTTTCCCAAACGCGGGAACGCACGGATCAATCATTTTGCAGACCTGCAGGCGCGCTACTCGCTCGAGCGGGCGGGGACGCGGCGGGACGCCCCAGGCGGGTGGCGGGGTTGGCTGCACTTGCGGGTGGGGCATCATGCTAAGCCTGGTGGCAATTTAGGAGGTAGTCAATCAATTTTTCTCTCTCTGATTCTCCGTATAATACTTGTATAGCACTTAGTAAATAATATGTAAAACACTTATTAATACCAAATCAGATTGAATCTTGGTGCACAGCCGCTTAACACAGTCTTAAGAACTGTTACTATAGATGGGTGGTAAAAAGAAGCTGTCTTTCACCTAAAAGTATATACATGTAACCTCAACTCGATCTTCATAACAAATTACCAAGTTTAAGAACTACTCACAATTTTATTACATGTTGGCAGATTCCAAAATGAAAGCTATAATGCGAATTTCCTATACTATTATTAAGTGTTACCTTGATGGCACACACGCAGCACCGAGTTCACAAGTAAGGAACATACATTCCTTTTACAACCTGATTAAAGGATCTTACCGATCCAGCATGTTTAGTTTGAAATTATTTATAAAGAATAATTAATTAATACATCTCGATTCTTGTCTATATCGGAATTACCGAGCTTTTGACCTGGTAATTAGGATTACGAACTAGTAGCAACGTCTACAAAAAGGCCAAATATTAGCCTAGAATTTTAGGGCCTAAAATAGTCTATTGCAACCATCATATTCAGGAAAATAGGTCAAGTTTTTGAAATATATTTTGGCCTAGGAATTAGGGCATTATAATGGTCCACTGTATACAATAAGGACTCATTCTAAATTTTAGACTCTGTAGAACGTAAGTTATATAACCAACACATTTCACAAGAGAGACGCGTTAGATTTCATAAGTTTCGTATCTGTAATTAGTGCGGGTTGTTGTGTTTGTCATACGTGATGGATTTCAATTGTATCAATCTAGATAATATAATACTAACTAATAAAAAACGTATACAAGAAAATCCGATATATAATTTGAAATAATCATTGATCAAATTCTTGGCTTTCATCATTAATAAGATATAAATGACTAAATTGCAATATAATTGTTTTATGGTTTTATATTAAAGATAAAAAAACTTAGAATCATTTTTTCCATGACAAAATGAGCAATATTAATATCGTTTTAGGAGAGAAGAACTTATTTTTGTTGGGATTAGTCAGTTTATACTTATACTATGGCTTAAAGATGATGTACAATGCAGTTCAATGCATGAGCATAAAACATTTTCGATAGTTATTGGCGTCTTTGTCATATTCTTTCTAAAATTGATTTTAAGAATACGACCGGATGCATATATGTATTTAATAATCTACTATGGTACAGACCCTGCCAAAAAATAAATTTTTCTAATATTCAGGCACATCAAGTAAATTGACATTTTATAAACAAAAAGTAAATTAAGCAATTAAATAATAATTCTGTATTTTGTTCAATGAGATAATTAATTAGATTGATTCGTGTTTGGTGGTTTGGTGCGTTACTATCTGTGTGAGATGTTATTTAGAGAAAACTTGTTGTTTGAATAGATTGTTTACGATCATATTTGTTTGGGAGTATTGAAAGTGAGTATAAGATTACGGTGGTTTTAATTAAACAGCGTAAACATGTTTTTCACAGGTAAATTTTAGTTTTATATATGTGGCTAAGACTAGAGGTGTGGCGGTGGGCTGTGTTGTGTGGTTGTGTGTTGTGTTGTTGCTGATGTGTAGTGGTGTGTAGGTAATCATGATTGTGGTCGACGTGTAAGTAAACACTCATTATGTAGTGTGTGTGTGTGTGTTGATGTGTATGTAAAGTACATTTCTTGTGTGACACTGTAGTTGTAAGTAATCTTGTGTGAGTGTGAACGTAAATCTGTGTGTGAAGTGTAAGTTGTAAATGTAATGTGCCTTATGGAGTTAAACTTGTTACCAGATGTCAAAAAGTGAAATGTATGATTTGTATCAAGTTATGTCAGTGAATGTGTGTATAAGTGTAACGTGTGTGTTGTGAGTGTGTGTGTGTTTGATGATTGGTGTGTGTGTGTGTTGCGGTGTGGTATTTTGAGGAGGAAATAATATGACAATGAGCCTGAAGTAAATAACACTAAGTTAGTGTTTGATACAATAATAAACAATTAAGTATAGATAAGAAGAAGGAGATAAAAATAGTAATAAGGATAATATACATAAAATGTAATAAGGAGACATATGGATTTAACAAATACTAAGATTACTTAAACAAATAAAGACAACAGTAAATATATATATATTTATGAGTTTATAAAGGCTGGACAATTTCGCTTTTTAAAGTATCAGTAAAAGCAATAAAGAGCAATTATGTAGATAGTAAGTAAGCACTGAAGTGTTTAAAGGCATGTAAATACATGAGTTAAAGCAGTAATACATTGATATATAAACAAGCAGTAAAGCACGTAAAAAGCAACAGCATATCTAATCCTCTCCTTTGGCTATTAGGCATAACCACCTTTAATTGATTAGCTGAGATGGTTTACGTGATTACAAGGATTATAGTTAACTGTTAATAAATATTAGTGAGTTAAGCAGTAATAATATCATAATATAAGTTAAAGAGTAAAACATGAGTTAACGGCAGTGAACAACCATGAGTAAGCAGTTAAAGCGTAAGATGACAAAGCATAATCTAATCACTTCCTAGGTTGTTTATAGGTAAGCGCCTCTATTGAATTAACTGTTTACCTGTTTAAGGTATGTATGGTTACTGTTTTTAATTCAAAATTTCGTAAAGTTTTGTAGTAAACATAAACATAGTTTATTTTCAGAACAACCATACTGAGGTTATTTTTCTTTCTTACAGAATACAATTTTAAACAATATTTTAAAATTTACAAATGATTATTAAATTCAAAAAGTATTGTAACAAGTAAAAAATGGTTAATAAATAATATAATAACTGTTAAATAATAGGTTGTAATGAGTTCAGTTTTAGGTTCGCGAAAATGTTTTTATCAAACTGTTTATAGTATGAACATCAATAAAATGAATACTGACTTTCATAAGTATAGATTTGAAAACGAACATATCTTTGATGTTTAACGTATGAACTCGAAATGATTATGACCTTTATAGTTACCTAGTATATTTTTCATTCGCTGAGGAGTATTGTCTGTGTGCCGGGTTCGCAGTACCTTGCTGAGAGGTTTGGTCGGTGGGTCCGTCCATCCTTTGCAGGGACAGAGATTGCATATTTTTGCTGGCGTCCTGTGTCGTGTGCAGGGTCTTACTAACCATACGGGGTACGACATTAACATTACTCTTGTTCTACGGCTCAGGGTTGGGGAGCATCAAAGATGAGTCATCAAAGATGAATCATCAATGTATCAGGTGGTATCAAAGACTGACTTCTATTCAATTGATGAGTCATACATATATGATGACACCTTTCCAAAGTTGAGGCATCACCACCGTACTGGCATGAGGTCTGACGAGAGTTGCTTATGAATAGACTGTCGGGAGATAACTGGCATCGCTGGATGACAATATGGACGTTGGGGCTGGCGAGATGAACTATCGAGAGTATTGTCTATATAAGGTGTTTCTTTCTCTGGGAGATGGTGTTGTTCTTGAGGTGTGTGGAGTTCGCTAACAGGGGGTGTGTTGTAAGGGTAGTTGGTGTTGTGGTTGTGGTAGTATCGGTGTGGTAGTGAATGGTGGTTTTATTGGTTGGTTTTGTGACGTTTGTATTTGTTGTGGTGGGTGTGTGTGGTTAGTGGGTGGTGGGTGGTGTGGGTTGGTTGTTGGTGTGGGTGTAGTGTACTATAGTGGTGTTTGTTGATTGTTTGTTTGTGGTTGTTAGGAGTGTCTGTGGCTCGATTGTTGTGGTAAAGTGTGTGACGATATTCTGTGTGCTGACGTCGGATGAGGTTATATTGCTGATGATGTTGAGTAGATTGGATGTAAGTTAGTATGATCTTCGGGGTCGTGGTGTGGTTAGGGAGTAAGGTCATGTACGCTGTGTAAGTTGATTGTGTGTTGTGGAGTTGGAGGATTGTAGGGGTGCTGGCGTGTGTTGTTGTAGGTGAAGTTTTGTTGTTTTGTAGGAGAGGTTGGTTGTGGGTAGAGAGGTGTATAGAGTCTGGGTGGTCGGGTTGTTGTGGGTTGTTTGTGTTTTGTGAGTAGTAGTGATCGTGAGGTAGTATATGGTGTTAATTTCGTGTGGGGGTGTACGATGTTTAAGTAGTGGGTGTGTGGGTGTCGGGAGAGTGTGAAGTGCGGTTGATGTAATAGGTATGGTTGTTATGGTGGATTGTGTGGTGGTGTTTAGTTTTTGGGGGACTATGGTGTTGTTTGGAGGTGGTGTAGTGTAGAGTATGTTGGCGTGTGTTAGTGCGTGAGTGGTGGGGGTATGGTGCTTAGGTTAGTGGTAGTTAGGGGTATAGTGTTGATGTTGCATGGTGGTGTGTGGATGTGGAGAGTGTAGGTGGTAGGTGGTATGTGAGAAGGTTTGAGGTGTATGATGGTGTTGAGTGTGTGGCGGAGTTGGTGAGTTGAGTGTGTTTGGGATATGCTGTAAGGAATATTTACGTTATATAATAATATATACTTATATTATATATATTATTTATAATAAGTAGTATAGTAAAATGTTAAAAAATTTTTTAAATCAAGAAAAAAAATAGAGGTGTGCTTGTGTGTTGTGTGTGTGTGTGTGTGTGTGTGTTATGTGTTAAGGATGCGTTATGTATCTATTTTAGTTGGTGTTTTGTATTTATTATTATATAAGGTGTGAAAGTCTTAAAATATTTGGTTTATCTACTTAGTATAAAGTGTGTGATTGTATGGTATTTGTAATTCATCACTTGCTTGCTTTGTGTGATAAATGTGTGGTAGTAGGGTCTTTTATTGAGATCTAAAAAATAATTACTTTAAACGCATTAGTAGTGGGTGGAGTATTTATATTAATAAACATATTAATTACATGTATGATAATATAAATTTTTTCGTTACATTATACTTTTTATTATTTGGAGATCATTTTATTATTATTACTTATTAAATTACGTAATAAAACATTTGGAGTACACATGAGGCGCAGCGGCAGGCAAAAAATTTCTCTCTCTCTCGTTTCTCTCTCACTCGGTCATTCTCTATCCTCTACTCATTCTGTCGACTGCGTCTGCTTTTTTGGCAGTGTAGTTCTTCGTCCTATATTGTTGAGTATGGGTAGTAGGTGTGTGTGGAGTTGTTTTGGTTGTGGGGGTGGTTGTTATGGTGGAGTGGTGTGTTGTTTCAGGGGTTATATGGAGTTTGTTGTGAGTGTGGCGGTGGTCGGTTGTGTTGGGTTGGGACGTTTGTATGTTATTGGTTGTATGTGTTATTGTGTGGGGTGGATATGTTGTGCTGTAGGTGAGTAGGTGTGTGGTGGTGTGCTGAGAGTTGTGTGGTTGAATGGGTTATATGTAGGTAAGGGTTATGTTGTTATGGTTGTGGTGTGGTTGTAGATAACTATAAAATGTGTTGTGTGGGTGATATTTGGAGGTGTCGGTTTGATTGTTGGGGTGTTGTTTGTGTTCAGTTGTTAAAATGTGTTTAATAGAAGGTTCTTGAGGTTTGTTTTGTGGTTAGTTGTGGGTGTATGTTGGTGATTGTTGTGTATTTGGTTGGTGTGTAGGAGTTGTTTATAAGATTGGTGTTCAGTGAGTTGTATGAGTTATGATGGTTGGAGTCGGTTGTGTGATGGATTTGTATTGTGTGTTGGTGGCTGTATTTATTATTACTTATTGGTATGTTTGTGATTGTGGTGTTATTGGAGGTTGTATTGTCTGGATTGATAAGGTGTGTTAGATAGTATGGAGTCATGTGTCTGTGAGTGTGGGTGAATGTGTTTGGTTTGGTTGTATCCGGCGGATCGCTGGAGTATGTGCTGTTTGGTGAGTAGTGACTTGATAAGAATGTGTATATATTTATGTAGTTGTGTGTCTCTTGTGTCTATAGGTCGTGTTATCGGGTGCGTGGATGGTTTGTGTTGGTTTAATGGGTGGTTTTCTAGGTTGGGTGTGTTGTGTTGTGGTTAGGGTGGAGGTGGGTGGGTGCTGGTGCTTTGTTGGTATTCTATGTTTGTTGATTTTGTTGATTTTGGGTGGAGTTCGGCTTGATTGAAGGAGGCAGAGAGGTTCGTGTGATGCGTGAGGACGATTGGTGGTTAGTGTAAGTTGTGTTGTCGGTGTGATAGGGAGTGTTGGTGAGCGTACAGTAAGTAATGCGTGGAAAAGTATCGTGAGTCGATATGAGCGAAGTGGATGGAGCGACTGGTAGGCTTGTTGATGTTGGTGTCGTGTTGGGTGATGTGGTGTTGTGTGGTTGTGTTGCAGATGATGTGGTGGTGTGGGTATCGGTCTGGTGTGGGTGTTGAGTTGTGGAGTATGTCAGATGAGGTTGAGTGTGTGGATCGAGGGTTGAATATGGGGTTGCGTGGGGGTGTGTGCTGTGGAGTTTTCGGCTTAGGTGTGTGCTGTTCGAGGGTGCGTGGTGTGGGGTGAGTTCTTGAGGGCGGTGCAGTGAGGGTCGATTGGACACGTGGCTGGCGGTTGGTGCAGGAAGAGCTGGCAGGTGATGGTTGTAGAGTTAGCTGGGCGGTATACTGACTTCACGTGCGGTGTCAGGTTGGTGTTGGCTCGGGGGATTTTCTGAAAGCATGATGAGTGGTTTATTGATGGGGTACTGAGTGTGGTCGTGTGTATGTTATGTACGAGAGGGTGGGGTGTTGAGTCCTGTTGGAAGGAGATGTGTAGTACACGCGTTGACGTATATGAAGTTAGTGTGTATGGGTGGTGAGCTCGTGGCTTCAATGAAGTAGTTGTGCGCGTCATGTTGGACCGAAAAAAAATTGAGGGTGTGGGGGTACTACACAGGCGGTTCTAGACGGCTAATCACAGTTGTATTTGAGTGGGTGGGCTGTCCGTTTTGGAATAGCACGAGATAGCTGCGCTTTTTTGTAGAGAGGTTGGAGTGGTGTCTTGGAGCGCACGTATGTAGATTGTTAACATGTAGTGCCCGTGGGATAATGTAAGTGACGCGCGTTGGAGAGTATGTGTTAGTGATAGGTGGTTCGATAAGTATACCGTTGGTCTATTGGTATGGCCGAAGTAGATGTATAGGTCATGAGTTGTCGCAGTGTTATTTAGATTTGGTACGGGTGTGAGTAGTTGAGGAGTATGTGAGGTATGTGGTTGCCTCGTTGTATGTGGTGGTGTGTCTGATAGTGGTCAGGGTTGTGTATTGGATGTTGAGGAAGTGTGTGTGTCAACGGTGTCTTGATTTTTGTGGGGAGTATGCTGGCGGTATAGATGTCGCCTGAGTTGTCAGTATGTGGTGTGTTTGTTTGTGTGCTATGAGTGTGCAGCGCATTGATTGGTATCTATATGTATGTTAGTGGTGTGTTTTGGTTGTGTATTGAGCTGTGGGTTTTCTAGATCTGAAAGAACGTCTTATTTATATTATGTACTAGCTGTGTTTTTGTGATGTGTAGTGTAGCAATGGTATATACCATTTTGTTGCGCGGTGTTTGGTTATTGTTTGGTGTATGTGTGTAGTAGGGTCTGTGTGTATAGGTGTGTAAGTTATTATCTAATGTATCTTGTTATATATTACTATATATATATATATATAATTATATTCTATATACTATATAAAATATTTATGTCGTTGACGTAGCGTCAGGGAAAACTCTGAGGTCTGAATAGGTCGAGTGCAGATTGAGACAGAAAATGTTCTTCGCTCGTACATGAGCTAAAAGAGACGAGACCGATAGTAGATTGTAACTGGTTCACATTTTAGTTATGGAATTTACGGAGACAGAAGTGAGTATGGATATAGTGATTTGCGTGCGCGGTCTTTGCTTTAAATGAGGTATGCCTGAGAGGCTCGTCTCATCAATTGGATTACTTTATTAATTTGCGCCATTTCTTTAATCATCTTTTCAAGAATTCAGAAATTTCTAATTTCAATTTTTCAGAAGAGAGTGATATATTTATTATAGATAGCTTCAAGAATACAAGCAATGTTTAAAATTGTTTTTTTTTATGGAAATTTGATAAAATAAATGAATACTATTTTAAACCCTATATATTTTTTCCAGAGTAACTAGTACAGTATTATATATTACTACATTATACTATATATTAAATATTATAATAAATTAATATGTCGAAATAAATACTCAAATTTTTTCCGGCCTGCAATAGTTGTGCTCAACTACTAAAACTATATATATATTTATTATATATATATTAAATATATATATAAACCTAATATTTTAATATTTTCATAATAACTTACTATACTATATTATATTTTATCTGAAAACTGAAAAGAAAGAAATTTACTTGTTCATAATTATATTGCATAACTATATATTATTCTGTCGAAACTATTATTACATTAATAACAATTTCATTAGCATATAGATATTTATATACAAAAATAATATTTATAATAATATATCAATAATATATATATATATATATTTTTTTCCAGAGTAACTAGTACTTATAACATAATAAAAGATTTGTTCCTTCTCAAATTTAATAAAATTATACCCTTTATTATAAGTCATAAAAATATAGGGAATCATAATATTCTTATAATTTTAATAATAGAAATAGATAGATAAAACTGTATTTCACAATTTAGAATTTTATGAAAAATTCATTAGATATGAGGATCTGATAACACTTTTTGTTAGCCTTTCAGGATAAATTATATTTTTAGAATTTTTACCTTAAAAATTTAACGTCTTATAATTACTTAAACTTGACAACGGACTTTGAATTTTATCACACCAAATGTAAATTCTGCGCGTTTATAAGAATTAAAAGACCCGGTAAGTACTTATTGATTTTTGAAAACATCAAGTACGGGACAAGTACTCAAGAATTTTTATTTGATGAAGGTACTTGTACTTGGACCCAATCCTGATATATATATTATATATATATATATATATATATATCACACACATATTGAAATAAGTATAATATTTTATATATAGTGAGTAAAATATAAATATATTTGATTTTTATAATACTTTATTTATTATAAGAGTTTATATATATATATATATATATATATATATATATATAATATATATATATTATATATATATGTGTGTGTGTACTTCATCACCAGGAAGCTTTGGTACGTCAAGGCTAGGTGAACCAGTAACATAAGTCGTTATAATCCTTTTTTAAACTTATTTCTATATTGTAGGAGCTAAAACAGCTATATTGTTTTTGGTCATTTTATTAAATTTACATTCAAAATATATTTTAACAAGGTCGATGCCTTCCTATCAAGTACATTAATTTATAATATATATTAATTTTTATCGCTGACCTGCAACCGAGTTAAGTTACTTGCACACCACCAAAACATCAATTTTATTTTATTTAAAAAAAAAAAAAAGGCGCATGCTCAGCGCGCTAAAAAATGCATTCTACAAAATATTCAATAAACAAAGCTATATACAATAAAAATAAAAAATTTTATAAAGCAAACAATATAAACAATCATTATATATAAAACAGGCACATATAATAACACATCACTACAAAAAAAATAGATATTAAAATGTAGATATTCGATAAAGCAAGAATATTTTATAAACTATATAAGTCCAGAATTATTATAAATATAATAGTACGCGTAAGTACATTAATTTTTTTTGATAACCGAAAATAGTAAGGTAATCAATAAAAATGTTTTAGAATAATAAATATAATTTTTGCTTAAACAATTATAACCTGCATTTGAATTGAGTGTTTTCGAATAGATGAATCACTACAAATAATGGGTGTAAGTTGACTAAGTGTATGTCGAATCAATTCAATTTGTTCTTGTCAACCAAATTATTTCACATGTGCTGATATTCAAATAAAATATATTTGTATGACACTCAACCCAGTAATTATTATACGAATTTTAAGTTAATGAGCTGATAAACCTTTTACTCTTGTCATTGATAAAGATAGGGAAATTGTAAATATAACAGCAACCTTGGTGTGAGGTTTTGATTTAAATGTTTAAAAGAACTGTATATTGTCAAAAATAAACAGTACCATAAGATGACAGTTTTATTTGGGTTGAAAATTTATTAAATTTAAAAGCGAAACCCGTGAATTCATCATTTTTATTATCATCCATATTTCTGTCAATACAGTTAAAGATTCAGAAAGAGATTATTTTTTTTCAAATAAAGTATTATAGGTGTTCTATTGCTTCTTAAATGAGTCTTTTAAACTGGTATCAAAGTAAACATTACTTAAGTTGTAATAATGTTTGGGTGTAACAATAACTATCTGAGACGAAGCTAAGTCTTTATAGATATATTTTTCAACCTAACAATACAATAATAGCCATTGGACGCAAGAAAAAAAAATCATAGATAGAACATTTAATAAAAATGTCACGTTAGATGATTATATTCTGACAATCATGCACTTGCAGTAAATGTTTATAACTTTATATCAATACATTTTCTGTTATTTTTAATGACTATTGGTTTCAACTTCTAAGAAGGCCACTTTTCAATTACGGATAGCTTCAACAGTCAGTCTAATTCCTCACCTTTTTTTTTTTGTGTTCAAGGATTGTGCATTGGTCTTTGAGAAGTAGTCAAAATTATATTTATTCTTGATCACATAATAGTTTTATTAAGATGCAATAAAATACTTCTATTTAATTCTCAATTTATATTTCCGAAATATTTTAAGAGCACCATGGGTTTCTTTGCTTTACTTTTAATATATTTATCATTTGCACTAAGTTACCTATTGGTCAAGATGCTCGTATAATAACAATAATTATTTGAGAAGCCATATATTTGATTTCATTCCCATAAAATCCATACATGATTACATGAGACTACACAATTGGTTTTTTGTATATTGAAAAATTTAAACCACAGGTCTTTGATTATAATTATTTAACTAGTGAATATAAATGTACTATAAATCAGTGGAGGTCATTCCATGAAAAGACCATAATCATTTTAGAAAAAAAAATGACTGTAGATACTACCTTGAGGGACTCTACATTCCGTTTCAAAAGCCTCTGATGTAGCTTGATCTAGTTGTACCTTTATTTTATCTAGCTTGACCAAGTTGCACCTGTGTTTTTCTATTTTCCAAATTAAAAGAATTAGGAGGAAAATTAAGTTTAATTCATTTCTATAATATATACATTTATATTGTTATTTCATTATTAATTTATTATAATATAATATATATATATATATATATATATATATATATATATGTGCTATATATATCTTAATATATATGTTATATATATATATATATATATATATATATATATAAGTTATGTATATGATATATATATATATATATTTGTTTGTGTGTGCGTTTTAGTGCATTTACTTTA
>JABUQX010139546.1:30000-40959 GCA_015478945.1 Trachelipus rathkii
AAAAATACTTTTTCATTTCCTGTAGTAAACTTAATAAAAATTGTTTGAATATATATATATATAGAGATATATATATATATATATAGTTATATATATATATATATATATATATATATATATATATATATATATATATATATAGTATATATAGTATATATATATATATATATATATATATATATATTTTTATATATATATATATTTTTGGCCTTGTAATTTATATATATATATATATATATATATATATATATACCGTATATATATTAGTGATGCAGGTAACATCCGCATCCGCATCCGCAAGTAATATCCGCGGAGCATCCGCACTTTATTAAAGATCCACATCCGCATCCGTGCTTTGCCCTGCGGATGTTGCAAAAGTGGATATTTAAAGTCGAGATTTGATAAAGAATTTTATAATAAAATATTTGCTGAAGATGAATCTGAACGCAAACTTAAATGAGAGACATGGGACTCGACTCAACTCTGTAATGATGACTCATGATCTCATCATGAAGTTCATAATAATTTGAGACAACAGAGTCACATGAGATTAGGGATGCCAAAAAATCAGCTCCTCTACAGCTTCTGGGTCTCCGATGTAATACCATTAACCTCAACGCTAGAAGCATTTTTGAACCATCTTCAAATGAAAATGATGACGGTTTAAAAAGAATGAAAGGTGTAATAAAACTAGAGCTTGATTTGGTTCTGTGGAAATTAATGACCTTCATACTATTGCAACTTACTTAGATCCCCGTTATAAAGGCAAGTTTTTTTGTAACACAATATTAGAACAAGTTAAATCGTCACTTTGTGTTGCAAACTTCAATCCGAACAGTCTTCATTAATTAGCCACCCATTAAAAGAAAAAAAATGAAAATATACAGAACTAATACCTTCTACAAGTAAATCAATAACAGATTCACTGGAAGAATTTCTACAGTCCAGGATGAAGAAACACACGCATTACCAAAAGATGCAAAAATGATTGAAAAACTATCACCAAGTAAAAAGACTAGATACAAATCAAATGATATCCTATCAGATGGCGGAGTGGAGTGTTGCTAAAATGCTGCTGCACTCCACGCTAAATAAGGTAAGGAAAATACTTTGGCCTGTCCTCCAACTAGTGTTCCAAGTGAGTGAGTATTTAGAAATGCTGGGCTAATATATTATGAAAAGAGAAACAGACTTGAGCTCTCAGCAGAAAAATTGATGTCTCTCAAGCAAAACCTTCCTATATTTGAATTTCAATACTAGTGCAGAGTAAATAATCCATTGTTAAATCTCTTCAAAGGTTGGGGAAAGAGGTTGGGAAAGAGGTTGGTGGGGTGCATTGAGTTCGGTCCCCGTCCCGCACCCTGGTAACAATTATATTAATAGATTGTGGCTAAAACTTCTCTCCCTCTCTCTCTCTCTCTCTCTCTCTCTCTCTCTCTCTCTCTCTCATATGCATATATTTATTCATATTTAAAGATAGACAGCACATATCGATGCATGTGATATTCAACACGGAATTGTATTTAAATATATATATATATATATCAAACATCCGGCATCTGCATCCTGGGATGCTACAAATCAAATAATCGTATTCCGCAGGATGCGAAACGACATTCGTAGTATACTAATATATATATATATATATATATATATATGTTATATATATATATATATATATATATATATATATATATATATATATATATATATATATATATATATGTTATATATATATATATATATATATATATATATATTCCAACTGTCGTGAATAGATCTTAGACGTGTACTGTATATTATATTCGAAGATAAAATAAGAATTGAGGTTTAGGAAATGAAATACTTACGAGATATTTGTGTGGGTAAGAAGAATGGAAAGGATTAAAAATGCAAGGATGAAACGCATGTGCTCCTAATAATTATTATTATTAGTTGGAAAGACTAAATTATGGGATACTGAGATCATATGGACAGGTGGGTATGAATGAAGATAGATTGGCTAAGAAGGGTTTTTATGTTTGAAGTGATTGGCAATGGGATAAGACAAACCTAAATGGAGGTTGCTTGATGGAGTAAAGAACCCGCTAATGGAATAGGGTATTGGTATGAATGAATGAATTATATTGACCTAAGATGAAGTTACTTGGAGGAGATTAGTGCATGGCACTTTCCTTTTAAGATTGGAATTATTTGAACAGCCCCGGTGGTATACAATTATCAATTATTTATTTAAGCATTCCGGATCTGCAACTGACACCAATTATTATGGCGAAGGTGTATATATATATATATATTATATGTATATATATATATAGCATATATATGATATATAAAAAATACATAAAAACATATATAAATGTATATATATATATATATATATATATATATATATATTATATATATATATATATATATATATATATATATATTTTTTTATATATATATATGCGTATATGTATATATATATAGTATATATATATATATATATATATATATATATAAGTTATATATATATATAGAAGGTGTAAGAGATATATATATATATATATATATATATGTTTGTGCGCGTTCAATTTAAGATTCAAAATTTATTTAAGATGATGAATGGAAAGGTGTGTTTTTGACAGCTCATAATGGTGCAAAAGGTTCCTAAGGATATATGAGAAAAGAACGTTAATTGCATCTCTGGTGAACATAAAAAAATATTTCTGATCTTTTGAAGTTGTGGTGACGAATTAAGCCTGATTTTTATCTGCTCAAATCGTATTTGGAGTTATAGGAAGTAAGTTTTGAATAGGAATATTTGTATTTTATTTTTTTATTTTTTGATACGAGAGTCACCATTTTTTTAATGTGTAATACAAGACATTATTAAAATATCATTTACATTAGAAACAGTTTTAAAATCTTCTTCATTTTTGCTTTTGAGAAACCTTTTTTATTTCTACATCAAAATATTTTGAAGGTCGTCCATTACTTTAGTTCCTTTCTAGTAAATGACGAACGAACTCTTATCGGATGCCATTCAAGATAAGAGGTTGTTTTCTCCATTTTTTTTGATACCTTTTTTAGATATCCTTTGTGGCTTCAAATCTGTTCATAATAAGAAAGATACAATGTCAATATGGCAGACGAATGCTAAAAGAGAGAAAGAAGGTTTACAAAGATAAATTTAAGGAACACATCACAGGGAGAAGAACGAATTTATCAATGAAAAGAAAACAGATGTTACTGGGGCTCTTAGTGAAATATATATATATATATATATATAGTATATATATATATATATATATATATGTTATATATATATATATATATATATATATATATATATATAAACTAGTGTGTATTTAAATTTTAACTTTTGTCCCATCTGTTCACACTCATTGCGCATTATTCAATGAAGATATTTAATAATATTTGCATAATTTTCACTTCAGTACCCTCAACTTGTGTGTGTATGTATGTATGTATGTATAAAGAAAACTCCGTATGTATGTATGTATGTATGTATGTATGTATGTATGTGTGTAAAGAAAACTCCATTTAGAGATAAATAAGATATATATTTAGTTTTTGGAACATTATGAGAAACGAGTGAAATTGATAGTGCTCAGAAAGGTGAAAAGAGATGCTCTTAGTTTCGGATAGAATAATTTGCCAGATTAAGAGTCGGTGGAACATTTTGTCGATCTTCTTCGCTTTTGTATTGAGTCAATGTTTCAAAAGGACGTCATTGAATCATCGGGTCCACCAGGGCACAAATACACAAACGAGAGCTGTAAGTGTCTTAAGAAAACGAGTGTGCGGGAGTCGACTAACCATGGTTTACACTCTTGGTCATATGGTATATATGAGAGTAAGAGAGAGTATATATAGCAGCAAAGGCGTATATATATATATATGTTATATATAGGCATATATGCAGCATATATATATGTTATATATATATATAGCATATATATAATTTATATATATATACACTTTACTAGCTACTCTGTTCCTAACGATGTTTTTAGAAAATATTTATACAGTCCATGTTTACTGCTCTTAACATCTGAGGAGTTTCTTTATCACTATTATTTTTTTTCCCTCTCTCTCTCTCTCTCTCTCTCTCTCTCTCTCTCTCTCTCTCTTCTCTTCTCTATATATATATAGAAGTTATATATATATGATATTATTATTAGTGAGGCATATATATATATATATATATATATATATATATATATATATAATTCTTGGTTTCTCAAATCTCCCACCCTGGAAGTTGATCATATTTCTCCCACTGCAGCTTCCAGAAGGCACTATGTTTGAGCATGAGACTTTCTTCATGCTATTGTAAACCCAGTCAAGCTGTCTGTAGGCTGGAGTGTCTGTCATCTTTATGACCTTAGTTTATATCCAATTCCTCATACTCTGTATAGCTTGATACTTCCTCTCTCCTAGCAGTTCAACCCTCAGCAACCTCATTCTTCTATCTCTCTTCTTCCTCTCTCTCCTCCTCCTCTCCTCCTCTTCTCCTCTCTCTCCTGGGGGCCCAAACTCTTGGTCTCTCAATAATATATATATACAGGTTATATATGGTTATATATACATACAGCATAGATAGTTATATATATATATATATATATATATATGTTGTTATATATATATATATATATCTAAAATATAGATATATATATAAATATATATATATATAAGAATATATATATATATATATATATATATATATATATATATATATATATATATATGTAAGTATATATATTTAAATTCCATTATACCCTTACAATATGGAAAATGATATAATAAAACCCATTTGTGCAGAGTTAACACATGCCGAATCTTGTCAGTTTAATCTATTCAAGTAAAATTATCCTATATTTTGTTATGAATATATATTTATATATAACTATATATATATAAGATATATATTATATATATATAAAGAAAAGTGAAAGAAAAGAAAAATATATAAAAGATATATATAAAAGATAAAGATGGAAAGTTTGTCAGAAAATATATATATATATATATTATATATATATATATACAGCAGAAGAGATATATAAGATATATAAATTTAGAAAATATATATATATATATATATATATATATATAACTTAAATACATATAAGACCTGTGAAGGAAATCCATTCGTTTACTTAAAGTAATAATATAAAGTTAGAAATATATATATATATATATATATATATAAATATATATATATATATATATAGTTGTTTATATATATATATATATATATATATTATTAATATGAAAAGGAGGCTACCAATTAATAGAATTGGGGAATTTCCGCTATGGTACCAGTTTGGGCTGACACCTGGTACACGGCGTTAGAAACGCGGAAGCTAAATGAAAGATAAGTTGATGGTATAATACGTATATGGATCTATCTATAGCACACGCAGATCGCAGGTTACGATTCTGTCGTCAGGGTTTCAATGAGAGAGGATGAGATCTGCAGAGTTGAGATAGCGATAACCAGTGTGGGGTTAAGAAGAGTATGGACAGAGTAAAGGAAATTAGAAGTCTGTAGAGAGAGAGAGAGAGAGAGAGAGAGAGAGAGAGAGAGAGAGAGAGAGAGAGAGAGCAGGGTCCGTTGTAATAGGTTGTTATTAACATTAAAATTTAATTCTCTTGTTTAAAATTTTATTTAATAAATTTTATTAATATTTTATAACGTAAAAATTTCCTTTAAATGGTTTATTATTATTTCAACTGTTAATTGTAATAATAGTTAAATTAACATTTGAGAAAAATGAAAAGAAAAATAATAAAAAGAGTATATAAAAAAAATTGGTTTGGTTTTGAGGTTTTATAGAAATATTTGCTGACTAAGAAGAAAAAATATTAAAAAGACTATTTCTCTCTTGACTTTTCTTAATTCTAAACACTTAGTTAATTGTAAATATATTTAAAGCAACCACTCCTAACTCGATATCACAGAATGTGTATTGACTTGAAGTCTAGTACGAGGCCTAGCTTTATAGTCTATTATATTACGAAAACCATTTCCATAACAACTGTTTAGTTAGTTTAAATATTTTACTTTGCCATATTCATTGGTCTCTCGATATCATAATTTATTCAAGATAGATTATGGTCAAGATTTTCAGTATATAAATTAGATGTTTCTTCCATCAAGATCTTTGATTTAACGTACTTTTAAGGTATTCTAAACAACATGAAACTTTAGAGCAAAAATTACAATTTAAATTAAAGCAATTTTGGGGGCATAATTTTATTTAAAACTCAGATTTTCTGATTTCCATTTACTACTTCACAAAATTTTCATTTCTTCTTCACAAAAATAAATTAGTTTCTAAATGAAGGACTATAAGAGGCTGATTTTTTCGTACTTTTTTCAGACCTTGTGTGTTAACTTGCATCGAGCTGCCATCTTTAGTTATCTGTTATTACCTTAAAATCTTAAAGACATTTGCTTAAAATTCTTTTAAATGCTTTAAGAACTTCTCTACTTTTATGCATCCCTCTGGAACAACCAACAGTAATTTAACATTATTTTTTTTTCATATATAGGTGTCTCTGATAAGAACTTTAAGAAAGGAGTAAGTGTAGTACTACAGCAGGTTAGAAGAAATTCCTCATTTTGCACTTCTTTGAGAAACAAACTAAACCCTCTAAACTTGAAAAATTGACATGAGTCATAAAACTTTAGATAACCCCTACATAATACAACATAAATTTTATCATTAATAATAGTATTCCACATATACTTATTATCCGGTAATGGAGGATACTTTATGCCATAATTTTCATTATCCAGAATATCTCGGATGGACTTATATATATATATATATATATATATATATATATAAGGTTAAGATATATATATATATATATATATATATATATATATAAGAATATATATATATATATATATATATATATATATATATATATATATATATAGCATATATATATATATATATATATATATATATATATATAATGGTATATATTTTGTGTGTGTCTCGTCTTTCCTTGCAGAGACTTGGCATCTTCGTTACCTTCTGACCCCAGGTTAACTTAACCTCTATTCTCATTCTTACCTCAGAATGTGGAACTACCTCCTAATTTATCTATTTGTTTCCCAACTTCTTTTGTCTTACATACTTTCAAAATCCGTGTATCGGGGCATGAGGGTCTTAAATTTAGGACATTTTTGTTTTCCTTATGCTGATGGGATTCATATTAGCCTCTCGTTTCAACTCTGAGACCGAGATTCTTGAAGACAATTCAAACCCTGTTTTTCTTATTTACTTATATTATTTATTCATTCATTTTTATCTTTTATATTTTATAGAGTACAACAAAGTCCAGGAGGACCTACTTTTGGCCAAGTGGATCAGTTGATATCTACCCAACGTCCTCGGGCGGAAGTATACGCAGCAATGGCGGAATCACTCGGACTTGCTTGGAGAGACCTCAATTCCCATCTCGAAACGAGAAAGAACCTGCTCGACTTGAGCGTCACGTTCCACACGTAAGCTTATTATTGTTTTACTATAGCAATTATATGTTGACTGGGTTGGCAAGTAATTGATAGTTATGATGGTGGGAAGGTTTATCAATGGGATCTCAAAACCGTTCATATATAAGAAAGACAGCATATATATATATATATTAATATATATATATATATATATATATATATATATATTATATACATATATATAGTTATATATAAAGTGTTAAGATATATATATATATATATATATATATATATATATATATATATATATATATATATATATATATATATTATATATATATATATACGGTATATATATATATATGAGGGAGCGACACCAAAATTTTTAACGATATACACATACTGAGTACCAATACTAAGTTTATCAGTTCGTTCGATCCCAAGTACCGATACCGATACCAAGTACCGATGCCAAATATCGATACCGATACCAGTTTTGTCATATTAAAGGTATAGCAAACATAAAATCCTAAAAGTTATTAATCAATGGTTGATAATTTGATATCAGCTAATCTATAGTAATGTGACTAATGTCCAATTAGAATTTCAACTGCGGATGGGATGCGGATGGATGTTGATCTTCAATATCTTATATAAAATCTTTTAAAACACATAAAACTTAAACTAAAGATAAAAAGGTATTCTTAATTAAACATTTGAGATATTCACCAACAATTATAGCCCGGTAGAGATTATGCAATTACTCATACCGCAAAGAAGCAGAGGCGTTTGAAAGGAGAGAGAGAGAGAGAGAGAGAGAGAGAGAGAGAGAGAGAGAGAGAGAGAGAGAGAGAGAGAGAGAGAGAGAGAGAGAGAGAGAGAGAGAGAGAGAGAGAGAGAGAGAGAGAGAGAGAGAGAGAGAGAGAGAGAGAGAGAGAGAGAGAGAGAGAGAGAGAGAGAGAGAGAGAGAGAGAGAGAGAGAGAGAGAGAGAGAGAGAGAGAGAGAGAGAGAGAGAGAGAGAGAGAGAGAGAGAGAGAGAGAGAGAGAGAGAGAGAGAGAGAGAGAGAGAGAGAGAGAGAGAGAGAGAGAGAGAGAGAGAGAGAGAGAGACTTTTGGCGTGTCCAACGCTCTCTCCAATATCTTTCTACCTACCCATTTATGAATAAAGGAAAACATATTTAATCTTTGAACGTTATTAAAAGGAAAGTTATGTTTTAAAAATAGAACTTTCAGGGCATTTTCACCAAGTACCGTATATTATGCTTTTACAGTAGTTTTACTGCTCATAAAATGAAACCTGACCTATTAACAGTCAGTACGTTTTTTTTACTGCCGTGCTTTTTTTCGGACTGTGGTAGGAAGTTTGTAGAAGTTTGTAGAAACCTCGTACCTATTTTTGTGTTTGTAAAAACTGCTCTTACTAATAATAAAAAACTACCTGTGGAGTTTTAGCCTTAATTAAAAGCATATGACACTCTCATACACCTAAAACTGAACCCTTCTCTGAAACCTTTGCTTTTAATTCCACCTTAAATGCCGGTATACAGTGGCTCAATCGGTAGATCGACAGAGTCGCAACGGATACTGCTTTTTCGAATTCTCCAGTCTCATACCTCCTCCATTGAGTAATGGGCTCGTGCGACACGACACGCCTTTCATCCCATCTCCGTCTAACCCTCTTGACCCTAGATTAAACCGCTATGCTCAATCTTAAATGTACTTTATTGATAACGTGCGGAACACGCTCCCATTACCTATTTACCAAATTACCTTTGATTGCACACATTCGAACGCCGTGTATTGGGATATGTCGTCCTTTAACTTGGCCCTGGCTTGGGAATTTCCCCCACTCTGGTGGAATTCGCCAGTCTTCCCGCCCTTGCTCGCCAAAGGTTTATATATATATATATATATATATATATATATATATATATATATATATATATATATATATATATATATATATATATATATATATATATATATATATATATATATATATATATATATATATATATATATAATGTTAAAATTAATTTATAAAGTTTGTATGCAAGTCTTATTTAGAACGAGTTTATTTCCTTTTTCAACGTCATCATAATTGACGCAATTAAAAACAACAAATTCATTAGTATTTTAATATATATATATATATATATATATATATATATATATATATATATATATATATATATATATATATAGTTTATATTTTTATATATATATATATATATATATATATATATATATATATATATATATATATATATATATCATTTGAAAAAAGTTATAATGTCACCTAACAACTAGAAAATATTGTGAAGTCTCTAAATTTTATATTTATAGAATAAACGAATTTGAAAATGCAAAATGCATGGCACACAAACCTTTGTCTACAGGGGCTCCGTCCCCGTATCCCGATCCCGTGAGTTGTTTGCAAAATATAAATTTTTTCAGCACCATATAAGTCTGTAAAAAAAATATTTCTCTTCAGCTTTCTTAATATTCGGGGTAAATATATAAGATTTAATTTTATATTATGAATATCATCAAATTGGGTGATTTCAAAACTTGTTTCAGGGTAATTTCTTAATTTTCATATAACGCTTTTCATTTTTTACAAACATTTTATTCAAGTTCATGAAAAACGGTTATGGTCGCTCAAATTATATACCGTATATATATATATATATATATATATATAGTTATATATATATATATATATATATATATACATATATATAGATACATTTGTTTCTTATTTATATAAAGTAGTTTTCGATAGAGGTATATATTATATATATTATATATATAATTATACAGCATATATATATATAAGATATATATATATATATATATATATATATATATATATATATATATATATATATATATATATATATATATATATATATATATATATATATATATATATATATATATATATATATGTATATATATATTGGCAAATAGGTCATAGAAGGCAAATATTTATTTCATGCATAATGCAAAAAGTATGAGAAAAAGCTGCAAAGGACAAAACTAGATTAGTAAATGTAAATTAAATAAAATCTGAATCAATTTTCTTGCCAATTTTTTTACATGTATATAAGTTCAGTATCGCAAAATCACTCCCAAACATTCTGATTCAATATATAGGACATTAAAGTTTACTCAAATCATCATCATTATCATCATCATCATCATTCATCATTATTATTATCATCATTATTATCATCATCATCATCATCAACATTATAATCAACATTATCATCATCATCATCATCATCTATCTATCAATATCATCATCAATATCATCATCAATATCATCACTTGGATTCTTGCTCACTATTGTATCACTCACTAATACTACTGAAGCGGCGCACGAAAAACGCGGGAAGCCGTTTCTACGACAATATTACATAAATGCGAAACCGGTTAAACACCCAACAAGATGACCTGAACGAAGTACAAC